>CAUYSK010095183.1:0-33812 GCA_963575035.1 Avahi laniger
CCTAGAGCCAGCACACACAGATCATGGAGACCACCCCAGGCTTCGGTTCTAGCAGAGCCACGTGCAGGAAGAGGTCAGGTCTAAACATGTAGAGCTCAGTTGTGGAACTATCACAGAGAAGGCAGAACTAGGAGAGGGACCCTGACTCTAGGCCTGGACTTTTTTAGTTGTATGATGTAACAGATGCTCTTTTTTATTTTAGCCTGTTTGGACTGGGATTTTCTACCATCTGAAACAGACAGACCTTAAATGATTCAAGTAGTTAAAGAAATGCTGGGTTGTTCCCAGTACATGCATACAGGCTTAAATATACATGTGTATATATAATTTTAAAGTACAGATAAGTACAGTCTTTTGTGCACTATTATCTTTCAAGGCAGGTCAGAGGTCAACAAAATTTATCCTTCTGCACACTTGCTGACATTTTCATAAGGAGCTCGGGTCAATGGATGCACCAGATGAAACAGGGAAAGAAAGGGAGGCAGGAGTGCTTTAGCTTCTTCCCTGTGAATACAAGTGGTCCCAAAGACTCTGGAGAAAGAAAGGATTTTAGCCAGCCCAAGAGCAAGAGTCTGCTCCATCTCTCTCCATGCAGCACATTGCCAATGGCCAGATGGTGCAGACAAGACCTGGGAGGCACATAAGCATGGCAAGAAGGGGATGGACAGATGTCCTGTAGTGAAAAACTGATCCTCATCAAAGAGACCTTTCTAAATAGGAAAAGTTGGTATTTTCACTATAAATTATTAAATTTTTGACATACTATTAATAATTTTGAAAGCAAATATTTCTTCAGAAATTTTATTCATGTTACATCACAAGTTCTACAAAGGAAGCAGCAAAACAGATATGTTTTTCTGACTTCTACAGTAGGCCTACCACCTTGATGTGGGAAATAGTAAATGCAGCAAATATCTGCTGAATTTTAAGTCTGTACAATCAAACTCACAAAAATCCTATTTACAACAGACAGCCCCAATATCATCATGGCTGAATATTCTAAAGGTTCATCAAGTTGGTTGTTATGAAAATTTGACCAATATTTTTCCTCCAGAAAAGTGTTCAAAATGATGGTAATATTTCACAGTCCAGCACACAACAATCTATATAAGCAAAACAACAGCTGTATTACATTTAAATCTTAATTTAAAGCAATGTTTTTCCTAAAATTCAAGTTGTATTAAGTTGAATTTCTATTAATCTTCTTAATTGTTTTGTATTGGTCACTGATTATCTTTTTTAAAACTCTAATTCACTTAAAGTTCCTAAAGGACAGGCACTCTGGATTTGTTTCCTGGAACATCTAGCCCATATCAGACCATTTTGATACAAAACGATTTGGCTGCTAATTAAAAGCATACTCAGTGATGGGGCAAAAGCAAAAGCAGACTTAAAAATATAGTCCAAAAGACACATGTGTTAACTGTCATCAGTCCTCCTCTGCTCGCTCTCTGTAGCTTAGTGCAGGGCAAGTGGATAAGTGGATAAAATAATAAGACCACTTGACAATTTTAAAATTTTGCCAATGATATCCAACACGTGAAACTTCTTTGAAAAGATTTCCTTGTGTTTTATCCTAACACTATCACATTACTTCTTTGGGAGATCTTTAAGTGAACACAGTCTAAACAGCCTCATGCAGATATCTAAAAGCATATGAAAAAGTGAGGCAGAGTGTCCCTGCTATGTAAGTTGTTCAGCAACATTAATTTGAGAGATTAGGTATAGTCAGTGTAAACTAAGAAAATTCTTCACATTCTTGTCTGAGCAGTTTAAAAGTAAGCATGAAAGCTAAAATTTGTTGAGCACCATGAGGTATGTGCTCAGTGGTGGACAGAATCATACAATTAAAGACATAATCAAACTTTCAAAAGCCTAAGCCTAGTTCATATCGACTGATGGTTGGAATCAGGCCATGTTTGGAAATGGATAACAGAAGTAGAGCAGTAGCATCACAAGGATTCCAGCAGAAAGTAGGCTGACCTTCAGCACACCTGGTTTCGAGATGAGTCTTATGCAGAAATCTACTCAGAGGAGTTTGTGCGAAAGCAACAATTTGCCAAAAGCTATGCTTCCCTGGCCCCCATAACAATGATTAACTTTATTTTTCCCTCATTAAGTGCTCATTTAAAGCACATGGAGCCTTTGGTTCAAACCCTTGTAGTTTTTATCAGCCGTGATCATTCTCGTGTTGGAATTCTATATAAACATTCACATATAGAAGAAAAAAGTCCAACATACTGAAGGCTGAAAATGGAACTTAATGCTTAATGTGTTTGTTTCAGAAATTAACACAGGTCCAGGCATCCTGTCACTCACTAGTATTTTAAATTAGTGAAGGAATAAGATACATAGGTTGGAGAGAAGAGAAAGCAATAATTTGCCTAAGAAGTAATCTGTTCAGAGAAGGCCTACTGCATCCAATTGAAGACTCAAGCACCATTTTTTTGGAAATAGGGTCTTGATCTGCTGCTCTAGCTAGAATGCAGTGGCATCGTCATAGCTCACCACAACCTCAAACTCCTGGGCTCAAGTGATCATCTCGCTTCAGCCTCCGTAGTAGCTGGGACTACAGTCCTGCATCACTTTGCCCAGCTAATTGCTCTATTTCTGGTAGAGATGGGGTTTTGTTCTTTCTCAGGCTGGTCTTCAACTCCTGACCTTAAGCAATTCTCCAGCCTTGGCCTCCCAAGTGCCAGATTTACACGTGTGAGCCACACCACACACAGCTACAAGCATTATTTTTAAGGGACAAAAACTTGTCACACTGAGTGCCTTATCTGAAAGTAAAAATATAACCACTAGTTCAGCCCTCAAATTCAATTATTTTCCACAGTCTTTCAATTCATTTTTCAGATAGAAATCAAAGGAAAATCCAGACATTATTAAAGCTGTGGGCCCTGTCTTATAAGTTTTGGCACTGAGGCTCCGTTCAGCTAAAGATAAAGACCACACCTTCAGAAGCAAAGTATTTCAATCATTCACAGTAAGGGAACCAAGAGGCCCAGGTCAGGGCCTGGAGGCATCAGCTTCAGTGAGGAAGGTGTCTGCAGGGGGAACACAGAAAGGAAATGACCCCAAAGAAATTAAAGAAGGCTTAAAAACTGTTTTCAAAGAGTGAAATGGATAATTTTAGGAAAGGAGAATTGCAAGAGCACAGGCATAATGTGCAATGTCTGGGGTGTGTGCACCCACAGACACAGGATGGGGACCAGAGAACAGCCCCTGGGCTTAACACCTATAAGAAGTCTTACTCTGCAACTCACAGAGTCACTTATCCTGGAGTTCAGAAGGAGCTCGATAGAGCAGTTCAATTTAGATGCTTTTGTAAAAACAAGAAAGGTCATGAAACAACAGTTTTTTAGTCCTGTAGGCTGAAACTCGTGACATTAGAAATTTCTCATTAAGTCTTCTACTGATATCTTCTAAGTCACTTTTGAACTAGAAAACGTTTGATGGGGAGTAGAGCTATACTAAAAGAAAATCTACCAAAGAATACACTACTAATAAGAAATAACTACATAATCGCTATCTGCAAACTACCTAGCTCAGTTGCAATACTCAATTAGTTCTTAATAGTTTCTATCCATAAGGAAAAAGATAATGTTAAAATACATAGGAGTCAGAAAAAAGAACACTGGGAATGTAAATAATGTTACATAACAAGCCTTACTCCCCATAACAATTCAAACTCAAGTGGTCTATGAAATAAGGAAATGATAAACAGTTTGGTTTTAGAGAGGAAGGAGGAAAGTAGAATCTGTGCTTAGGCTGTCATATTAGTGAGTGATCAAACATTTCATTTGACTAAAGAGAACAAATGGAAGGCTGTGATTAAGGAAACAGAAACCGTGCAATGCAATTTCAGAAAGTAAATGGCAGAAGAAAATACAGAAACAATTTTGGTGCTAGACATGACCAAACAATGTTCAAATTAGGAGGATGATGCAAGCTTATTTTTATAGATTTTTACTCCAGGATTCACTTAGATTTTTATCTCTTTATTTCTATCTTTGAATTTAGTTAATACGAGACTCTTCTGAAAACAAAGAAGGAAAATCCATGTCGGCCTGGGAAATTAGCTCTATACAGAATAAAACATATTTAACTACTCTCCACCAACCCAACTTCTGTCCCTTTTTTCTCTCCTCCCCCCACAACTAATCCTACCCTCATGTTCTCCGAACCTACCTGATTCTACTTTACCGATTCTATTGATTTCCTGTTTCATAACCTCAAGAAAGTCATCCGCATATGGTGCTGTCTTTATTGACAGATTACTTTATTAGTATTTTAAATCATGTTCATTCTATGTATGCTTGGCCCTCAAGCAGATTAAAACATTGAGAAGATTAGACTCTCCATTTCTCTTAGATGCTCAAGTGTCTCTCTTTCTTAGGTAGAGACTGTGCTACTATGTGGCCATCTGGACCCTGTGACAAACTGAACACTCTCTCTACCTTGTTCTCTACGTCTCCCAGAGGTGTGGCTCCTGTCTCAGGTCCTCATTCTGCTCCCCGAGCCCCCAGACTTTGCTCAAGTTATTAATGTGCACAAAATAATCTCTATTTCCCTATTCACTGTTCCATAATGAACCCATGGCTTACTTACTACCTACCTCCTCTAAGACACCTCCCTGGTTTAACTCAATCCTTTTAATCATCATATACAACCAGCCAGCCAGGAGGATGGTGTCCAAGACAAGAATTTGGAATCCTAATATCTTGCTAAAAATTAGTACCCTAATTTAACTTACCTTCAGAGAATACTTACTGTTATTATCTGAATCTTGATTTAAAAAGTGAGAAATAAATAACATGTTCCCATTTCTCTTGTGAAAAAACAAATTTTCTTGCAAACGGGTAAAATTTTATGACTTTTTTTTTTTTTTTTTTTTTTTGCCATTCTGATCACCGAGTATCTATCATCTTCAGTTCTCTCGCTGCAAACATACATATTTCGCCTTGTCATTCCTCCAGGTGCTTCTATAAAAACAGGCATTTTTGTCTTAAACTATTTGGTAAGTACAGTACAATGCAGAAAAAAAGAAGTCATCTACATAAACAGGAGTATTCAGTCTTTAAATTAAATTATGCTAAAACATCCACAGTAATGGCCAAAAGATCAGAAAAGTGAGAGAGGACAGCAACCTTTACCCTCTCTTCTGGTAGAAAAGAACATGAGAAACGGCTAAGGTAGGGTGACTATGATAACGGTTTATAACAGTCAATAAAGTAATAATTCACAGACTACTGAACTCAAAGTTGTTGAGATCACTGCTCAGCCTAACGTTAATGAGAGAAAGACTGCTGCTTGAACTGGAATCATTAGCATGCAGCTAAGAGAAAATAAAAAAAACAACAAACCACAACACAAACCTAAATGGTTTATTAGGAAACTAAACTTCTCATAACACACAGACCTCTCAGAGACAGTACATTTGGAGAGATGTGGAATCACAGTGTTTAAAAGTGACAACCACAAACTCAGGCAAAAGTATTTTTCTCACTGCTGGAAAAAGTCACAAAAGGTTATATATCTATGATCTTTCCAGGCTTTTCCAAATAACTTAAAATGTTCTGTTTATTTATTAAGGATTATTATCTCGAAGTTAAAATAGTAGCTTATAATGGCTATGGGAGTTAGATTTGGTATTTGCAGGTAAATTTAAAAAATGATATATCAAATATGTTATATATATCTAAACAATAAAAACTAAGAAAATAGTTTAACATAAACTGATAATTTACATAAAGGGTATTTCAGCTCTTCCTCTCTGATTACTCTTACTTCAAGAGATTTTCCCTTTAGTAACATAAAGTTTGTAGTAATTTCATTGTGTTGCCATTTTCTGAGAGAATGTTCAATCTCTTCTTCTCTATCCTCCATTCTCAACAAAATGTCTAAAAAAGAAGGGTAAAATACAGTTTATGTGTTTTGTTTGGGTAAGAAATCATTGTTACAGGATAAAATAATTTTCTTTATTTGACCTAAAAGATCACACATTTTCTAACACAAATGAGCACTTGTTTCTGAGTTACTGGGTGGTATTGTAGGAAACTGCATTTAGTTAAGTTTCTAAACATGACAGAACAGATAAGTTGATTCATTATATAACTTGTGATTAACGTTCCATTATTCACATTTTAGGCATATATATGAATCAAAACAGAAATATGTTACTTATACAAACACAGGCACACATAAGGATGTAGGCACAGAGTAATTACCAATGTGTTTCTGATCACAGATGTCTACTTCTTCAACATATGGTGTAAGTTTCTCTTCATGTCCTTAATTCAGCCACTGGTCTTTCATAATTTTGTGAAAAGGTGAACTGTTCATTAGCAGCATAAAATAAAATATTCTGAAATTACAATATTTATGAAAATTTATTTGCAACATTTCATTGACTATACGTCCAAGTATAACTTAAATTTTTTTTTTAGTGTCTCAATTCCTTAAAAAGTCCCAAGAAATTCTATTTCTTCCTGATTGAGCCTAGGAAGGCTCTGTGTTTCTAAGAATTTGTCCATTTCCTCCATATTTTCAAGTTTATGTACATAGAGATTTTTATAGTATTCATACATTATATTTCGTATTTCTGTGGCATCAGTTGTAATTTCTCCTTTTTCATTCCTGGTGGAGCTTATTAGAGTTCTTTCTTTTTTTCTTCTCATTAATGTAGCAAGAGACACATCAACTTTATTTTTTCGAAGAACCAACTTTTTGTTTTATTAATGTTCTGTATAGTTTTTTTATTATCAATTTCATTTAATTCTGCTCTGATTTTTGTTATTTCTTTTCTTCTGCTGGGTTTGGGATTGGTTTGCTCATCCTTTTCCAGTTCTTTGAGACAATTCATTAGATTGTTATTTTGTGATCTGTTTTTTGGATGTAGGCATTTATGGCTATAAATTTTCCTCTCAGGACTGTTTTAGCTGTGTCCCACCAATTTTGATAACTTGTGTCTCCTTTACCATTTAGTTCAAAGAATCTTTTGATTTCCATCTTGATTTCCTCCTAAACACAATAATTGTTCATCAGAAGTTTGTTTAGTCTCCATGACTTTGTATAGAGATGAGAGTTTCTGTTGGAGTTGATTTTTAATTTTATTCCACCGTGGTCTGAAAAGATGCATGGTATAATTCCTGGGTTTTTAAAAATTTTTTGAGACATGATTTGTGGCCTAGGATATGGTCAATCTTAGAGAATGTCCCATGAGCTGATGAGGAAAACGTATATTCAGTGGTTTTGGGGTAGAATTTTCTGTAAATATCAGTCAGGCCCATATGTTCTAGAGTTCTGTTTAAGTCCACTGTTTCTTTTCTGTTTGGAGTATCTGTCCTGTTCTGTCAGAGGGATGTTGAAGTCCCTGGCTATTACAGTGTTGCTATTTATCATTCTGTTTAGATCAAGTAGGATTTGCTTCATGAATCTGGGTGCACCTGAGTTAGGTGCATAAATATTTAGAGTTGTTATGTCTTCTTGTTGAATTGTACTCTTCACCATTATATAGTGACTTTCTTTGTCTTTCATTACTTTTGTTGACTTGAAGACTAAGTTATCTGAAATCAGAACTGCCACTCTGGCTTTCTTTTGGCTTCCATTTGCTTGAAATATTGTTTTCCATCCCTTCACCTTGAGTCTGAATGCATCCTTGTGGGTTAGATGTGTTTCCTGAAGACAGCAGATACTTGGCTTTTGTATATTTATCCGTTCAGCCAGCCTATGTCTCTTTAGTGGGAAGTTCAAACCATTCACATTTGAGAGAATTGATAAGTGGGACAGATTTCTGTTCATCCTGTTGAGTTGAATTTTGCTGCTTTGTTTTCTCTCTTCAGCCATTGTGGTATTTGGTTTCTGATCTTTAGCTTTTGGATGATTTTACATTGGTGAGTGTTTACTGTGCTGACCCATGTGTAACACAATTGCAGGGATGTGGAAACGGCCCAAGTGACCATCAATACATGAGTGGATTAGTTAAGTGTGGTGTATGTATACCATGGAGTTCTGCTCAGCCACAGAGGGCAGTGGTGATCTAGCACCTCTTGTATTGTCCTGGATAGTGTTGGAGCCCATTCTATGGGTGAATTCTCACAAGAATGGAGGGACAAGCACCACATATACTCACTGTAAGTTGGTATTGACTGATCAACACTTGGGTACACATATAGTGGTAACATTCATTGGGTGTCGCGTGGATGCAGGGGAGGAGTGGATGGGTGTATATACACCTAATGGGTAAAATGTGCACTGTCTGGGGCGCAGACATGCTTGAAGCTCTGACTCGGGTGGGGCAAGGACAATGTATGTAGCCTGAACATGTGTATCCCTGTAATATGCTGAAATGAAAAAAAAAAAAACTTAAAAAAAAAGTCCCAAGCAAGAGTTCAGTAGGCGACACAAACCACTCTAAGTTCTAAAAATATTCTAAAAACTCTCCAAAGTTATTACTTATTTCCACTAATGTGATTACCTGCAGAGCAGTTCATTTATGTGGATTTACCAATAGAAAATGTTACAGAAGTTTTTTACACTCTGCTGACATATAGAATGGGATGGTGTATTTCTCTTTTATTATGTTTGCTTACAGTTCCTTTGAGGAGGGAGAGAGGAAAGAAAAGTAGTGAGTCAACTTTTAGGTTAAAAAACAACAAAAAACCCACCAAAACCCCTATACTGATATAATATTAAAAAAATAAATCCATGTAATTGTTTGAAACTCCTTTTAGTTTTGTATAGTATATTGATGTAATTGCTTCGTATACCTTAAGGTTTTCCTTATCAAAGGGAAGGGTGCCAATGATAAGCAGGTAGAGGATTACCCCGAGGCTCCAGACATCAACCTCAGGGCCATTATATTTCTTGCACTGGAAGAGCTCGGGAGCTGTGTGTGGAGCAGTGCCGCAAAAGGTTTCCAGTTGAGTGCCCAAAGTAAATTCGTTGCTGAGGCTGAAATCCGTTATTTTGATGTTATACTTGTCATCTAATAACAGATTCTCTGGCTAGAGGGAAAACATCAAGACAAAAATAAAATTTAACTGAAATTAGGCATTTCATAAAAAAGCTTTTGTAATGATATAAAGTTAGTATCTCCTTATTAATGAAATGAGAAAACATTTTTTTTTAGAGGAAAAAAAGGGGAGATAAATTAGAACTCCTAATTTTATAATATTAACAATCAATAACAGACATGAAGTGCTAGAATAATAATCATTAATTCTTATACTAATTTAAACATCAAATGCCCCAAGATCAAGAAAAGTTTTACAGGCTTTTTTCATTTGTTTGTTTTTTAGAGACAGGATCTCACACTGTCACCCAGGCTGGAGAGCAATGGTACAAGCACAGCTCACTGTAAAATCAACCTCCTGGGCTGAAGCAACCCTCCTGCCTCAGCCTAAGTAGCTGGGACTACAGGTGCATGTCACCATGCCTGACTAATTTTTTATTTTATTTTTCTTGTATAGATAGGTTTTGCTATGTTGCCCAGGCTCGTCTTGAACTCCTGGCCTCAAGTGATCCTCCTGCCTTGGTCTCCCAAAGTGCTAGGATTACAGTCCTGAACCACCACTCCCCACCTATTCTCTTCATACAAAATCTTACCCATTCCCTGCATCAAGATGAGTACTATTTCTTTTAGAGGGAGATCTCCCCTTGTTTAAAATGAATGATCCAGAGTTTCTTTTACACCAAGCTCAACATTTTTATATGTTCTTTACACCAGATTTATATTAAATACTTATGGATTAAGCAAGAAAGACTAAAAGAACTCTTTCTTTTAAAAAATATGAGTGTTTTGAACTTCCACATTTAGCTATGAAGGAGTGACTGGTTTTGTATTTTCTCTTTAACCATCAACAATTCAAATTCTGAACAAAATATATGAAGCAAATGTTTTCAGGCATTAGATGTCAGAAAGCATGGGTTATAATCCTTTAAAGAAGGGGAACATGTGAAGTGAACTCCAAGTTTTCCTCTGTTTTCTGCCCATGGGTGCTCTCTGGACTGCAGAGGACAGGGCACAAGTAGAGAGTAAGAGGCTTCTGAAGCAGCTGACAAGGTTGGAATTTGCAGGACAAGGAATCATTGAAGAGGCACGGCAGTAACAGGAGAAAAGAGGAGAGAGGTGTTTACGAGATAGTTCTTCTTGGCTCCTTGGCTGAGGTTGGAAGGTATGCACACAGGGCATGGATCTGCAAGACCAAGCAAGAGCAAAAAGTGATAGGACTGAAAGGAGAAGCAGACGAGTGCAAATTATAGCTGGAGATTTTAATTACTCTTTCACCAACTGACAGAACAAAAAGATAAAATAAAATCTCATGGATATGAAACATTTGAGCAATAGTATCAGCCAACTTGACCTCCCTAACGTTTAGAAGACACTAACCCAACAACTGAAGAGTCCACATTCAAGCACACATGGAATGTTCACCAAGATAGACTACATGCTGGGCCATAAAATACATCTCAAATTTCAAAAGACTGAAATCATATCGAGTTGGTTCTCTGACCACAACAGAATAAAACTGCAAATGAGTCTAACAATAAAATATCTTTAAAAACTAAAGCCCAAATATTTTGAATATTAAACAACAGACCTCTAAGTAACACATAGGTCAAAGAAAAAACCCCAAGAGAAATTTTAAAATATTCCAAACTGAATGATAATGAAAAGACAACATATCAAAATTTTTTAGATGTAGCTAACACAATGCCTAGGGAAAAATTTAAAGTCTAAAATGATTATATTAGAAAGGAAATAAAGTTTAAAATCAATGATCTTAGTGTATACTTTAAGAGGTCAGGGGGCAAAAAAGCAAATTAAAAAGTGAGTAGAAGAAAAGAACTAATAATAGTAGCAATTAAAAAATAAATCATAGAAATAATAAATCAAATTATTAAAGCAAAAAGTCAATTCTTTGAAAAGATTAATAAAATTAAGGAAAACTGATGAAGACAAAATAGAGAAGGGACAAATTACAATTATCAGTTATAAAAAAGGAGACATCACAACAAATCCTATAGGATGAAGGATAGTAACGAAATATTATAATAGGCTTTATGCCAATAAATTTGACAACTTAAAAAAAAATGTACAAATTTTTGAAAAAAACTACTTTTACCAAAACATACAAAGAGAAATACGAAATCTGTACAGCTCTATAATTGCTAAAGAAATTGAATTGGTAATTTTAAAAAGCCTCTCAAGAAGAAAACTTAGGTCCAGGTGATTTCACTTGTGAATTCTGTCACAAATCTAAGGAAGAGGCCAGGTGGTGACTCACGCCTGTAACCCTAGCACTTTGGGAGGTTGAGGTGGAAGGATCACTTGAGGCCAGGAGTTCAACACCAGTCTGGGCAACAGAGCAAGATCCCATCTCTACAAAAAAATGGAAAAATTAGGCAGGTGTGGTGGCAAGAGCCTGTAGTCCTTGCTACTCAGGCGGCCGAGGCAGAAGGATTGTTTAAGCCTGAAAATTTGAGATTGCAGTGAGCTCTGATGACGCTACTGCCCTCTAGCCCGGGGAACAGATTGAGGACTGTCTCCAGAAAAAACGAAACAAAACAAAAAAAACCAGTTGATTGGTTTAGCATTCAAAAATCAATGCGGTCAGGCGAGGTGGTTCACGCCTGTAATCCTAGCACTCTGGGAGGCCAAGGCAGGTGGATCACTCAAGGTCAGGAGTTTGAGACCAGCCTGAGCAAGAGCGAGACCCCGTCTCTATTAAAAGTGGAAAGAAATTATCTGGACAATTAAAAATATATATAGAAAAAATTAGCCGGGCATGGAAGCGCATGCCTGTAGTCCCAGCTACTTGGGAGGCTGGGGCAGGAGGATTGCTTGAGCCCAGGAGTTTGAGGTTGCTGTGAGCTAGGCTGACGCTACGGCACTCTAGCCCAGGCAACAGAGCCAGACTCTGTCTCAAAAAAAAATCAATGTAATTCACCATATTAACAGAATGAAGGGAAAAAGTTATAGCTCAATAGATACAGAAAAAGCATTTCACAAAATTCAATATCTACTTAAGAAAAACTTTAGCAAACTATATAAAGAAGAGAATTTTCTCGATCTGATAAAGAAAATTTACAAAAAATTATAGCTGACTTTATACTTAATGATTGAAAGACTGAATTCTTCCTCCTGTGACTGTGAACAAGGCAAGAATCCTCACTCCTGCTGATTCTATGCAGCATTGCATTGGACGTTCTAACTAGTTTAATAAGGAAGAAAAAGGAATAGAAGTTTAAAGATTGGAACAGAAGAAGTAAAAATGTCACAAACAACATGATTGCCTGCATAGGCATTTCTAAGGAATCTAGAAAAAAAAAAGACTATTAGAAATAGTAAGTGAATCAGCAAGGTTGCAAGACAAAAGAGAAATAATAAAAAAGTTTCTATTTCTATACTATGGCAAAGAATAATTATAAGTTAAAAAATCTATGTGATTTAAAATATCATCAAAAAACATGAAATCTTAGGGATAAATTTAATGAGATAAGTGTAAGACCTGCAGACTGACAACTAGAAAGCACTGCTGACACAAATTAAAGACGACCTATTTGGGAGATGGATACATGTTCAGAAACTGCCAGACTGAATGTTCTTAAGATGTTAATTATGTTCCCCCACTTCAAGTTACCTATAGATTGAATCCAATCCTTATCAAAATCCCAGCAGTGTGTATGTGGACAATGACCAGTTGATTCTCAAATTTATATAGAAATGCAAAGGAACTAGAATAGCCAAAATTTTCTTGAAAAGGAAGGTCAAAGTCGGAGGACTTATACTTCCTGATTGTAAGTTTTACAATATCACTGTAGTAATCAAGACAGTGTATTATTCATATAATGATAACGATTGAACAGAATATCAAGTTCAGAACTAGATTCTCACACATACGGTCAACTGATTTTCAAGGATTAATGCACGATAGTCTTAAAGGGTGCTGGATCAACAAGAGAATATATATATATAAAAAAACCCACAACCTTGGTCTTATACCATTTATTAATTATTTCACTAAATTCTTTTTTTGTTTGAGTCAGTTTTAGCATTGATTTCTCTGGGATTTTCCAGGTACTCTATAACATCATCTGCAATCAGAGGGAGGTTTTTCTTTTATCTTTACTTACTCTTACACCTCTGATTAATTTCTCTTGTCAAACTGCCTGGCTATCACCTCTAGGAAAATGTTGCAAAGTAGTGGAGATAGTAGGCATATTTGCCTTGCTCCAAATCTTAGTAGAAAATGTCTGTGTTGGTTCTCTATTAAATAAGATACTAGTTTTACAACTAAGCTATGTGTATTTTATCATGTTCAAATAGTATCCCTCCAACTTCTATTTCCTGAGTGTTTTTATCACGAATGGATATTGAATTTTGGTAAGACTTTCCCTGCATCTCTGGAAATAATCAAATAATTTATGTCTTAGATGTATTACTATGGCATATATTAATATATGTCCTCATTATTGAACCAACCTTCCATTATTAGAATAAATTCCACTTGGTAATGGTATAGTATCTTCTTAATATGGTGTTGGATTGTCTGCTAATATTTTCTTTTGAGTGATACTGGTGTCGTTTTCTTTCTCTGTACTGTCATTCCTCAGTTTAAGCATCAGTGTCACATTTGCTTCATAAAAATAATTAAGAAGTTTTTCTTCTTTCAAGGCTCTGGAGCATTGGGACTATCTAGTCTTTGAATGTTTGGTAGAATTCTGTGAAACCATCTGGATTTGGAGATTTGTTGGGATAGTTTCTTAAATAACTTCCTTTGTTTTTCTATGGAAATTGTCTACTTAAGTTATCTAAGTCTAATGTGCTTAATTTCAGTAATCTGTTTTTTCTTAGGAAATTATCCATTTCACTTAGGTTTTCAAATTTATTTCAGTACAGCAGGGATAACTCAACTCTATCACATTATTTTCTAATTATACATAATTTATTTGTGTAGAGCAAGGATCAGCAAACTTTTTCTTAAAAGGCCACATAGTAAATATTTTAGGTTATAAGCCAGATGACCTCTCTCTTTTGTACTCAACTTGCCATTGTAGTACAAAAGCAGCCATAGACAATATGCAAATAAATGGGCATAGTTATATAATTTTACTTACAAAAACAGCCAGCCAGTCTATGGGCTATAGTTTGCCAACCTTTGACAAAAGTACAACAAAGTACTCTCTTATGATTTTTAAAATTTGTTTTAATAATGATTTCTCCCTCATTTTGTAGGTTGTGCTTTCTCCTATTTTCTCTTGTCAAACTGCATGGCTATCACCTGTAGGAAAATGCTGCAAAGTAGTAGAGATAGTAGGCATGTTTGCCTTGTTTCAGATCTCAGTAGAAAATGCCTATAGTTGGTTCTCTATTAAATAAGCTACTAGTTTTACAGCTAAGCTACATGTATTTTTTTTTTTTTTTTGAGACAGAGTCTCACTTTGTTGCCCGGCTAGAGTGAGTGCCCTGGCGTCAGCCTAGCTCACAGAAACCTTACTCCTGGGCTCAAGCAATCCTCCTTCCTCAGCCTTCCAAGTGCTATCATGTCCAGCTAATTTTTTTCTATTTTTAGTAGAGATGGGATCTCCCTCTTGCTTAGGCTGGTCTCAAACTCCTGGCCTCAAGTGATCCTCCCTCCTCAACCTCCCAAAGTGAGAGGATTACAGGTGTGAGGGACCATGCCCAGCCTCTCATTTCTTCTTAATCAAGTTAGTTAATATTTTATCTTTTTCATTGTTTCAAAAAGCAAATATTTTTATTAATTAGATTTATTGTTTTCCATTCTTCTCTTCATTAATTTCTACTTTTATTTCCTTCCTAATTTTTTTTTACTTTGTTCTTTTTGTTTTCTAAACTGAAAATTTAACTCACTTATCTTCACTCTTTCACTTTTATTAATAGGTGTTTTTTGCACACTGACTTCCTCTAATCAATGATTCAAATACATCCCTTATACTCTGATATGTAGTGTTTTCAGTATCATTATTGCTTAAAAATTCTGTAGTTTCAGCATGTATTTCTCCTTTTGCCTAGAGATTATTTAGAAATTTTAAAATTTCCAAGTGAAGGACCTTTCTGACTTTTATTTTTGTTAGTAAATCCCAGGTTTATTACATTGTATTACTAACTAGAGTGTTATTTGTAATATTTCTATTTTATGAATGTTACTGATGTTTCCTTTGTGACCTAATACATAATCAATTGTTGTGAATATGCCACATAGTCTCCATAACCAGGAAGCAAATTTTATGTGCATATACTTCCATAAGATAAAAATTTGAAAGTGTCCTTTGTCACATTTAATGCTTTAGGGCTTGAGTTCTATTTTTGTGATATCAGAATTGCTACTCCTGCTCAATTTTTGTTTCCATTTATGTCATACGCTTTTCTCCAATACTTTTTCTTTAGCTTCTCTGAATCACTTTGTTTTAGATATCTCTCTTATCTCCTCAAGGTTTTTGTTTTTATAAGCCAAACTGAAACTTGTAATAGGTTACATAAGACTAAAGTACTTGGTCTCAAATTTTCTGTTTATGCATATTGTTATATTACCTTATTATAAGATGTGTATTATTTTCTCATTTATTTTTTAGAAATTGGAGAGCAGGGATTGGTATTTCTACTTTTGTTCTAGTGATTACCTATGCACTTAAATTTTCACAATACCCTTAGTTACCCACTTTTATTTAACCTTTTACTATCTGGTTTGTCAGGGGTTTTTTTCCCTCAGTATTTTTTAAAACCCACCTATTAGCTACATACAAGAGCTACACTCTTTTCTCCTCCCATCTTTTTAGTTGCAATATTGTACTTTGTTACAATACGCAACAGTTAGACATTAGTCTTCTACCCTGGTCCTCACCTTCTTAATCCTTTTGCTGAAACTTTCCCATCATCAATTGGTTGGATGAAGCTCACCCTCTAATATATTCCTCAGAAATGGCTGGTGGATACAGAAATTACCCAAGTTTTTATATGTTGAAAACTTTTTTTCTATAGCCTTGTTATTTGAAGGATATCTCAGTTGGACATAAAATCCATAGTTCACACTTTCTTTGAGTTTTACAAAAGATACAGCTCCATTGTCGCCTTGCTTTGTATGTCAGTTTTGCAACGTCTGATGCTTTTTGTAAGTTTGCCTTTGTGTTTTTAAGTTATTTGTTCTTTTTGACTGGAAGACTTGATGATTTTATCTCTTAAATCTAATAGTTTTACTAAGATATATCATGGAGTTGATAATTATGGGTTAATTTTTCCAGGTACCCAATAAGTCCTTTCAGTTTGTAGATTGAGGTTTTTTTCCATTTCTGGAAATTTTTCTTAGATTATATTTTTAAATATTAATTCTGTTCCATTGCTTTTTCTTCTTCAGGAACTCTGATAATATGAACATTATGTTTTCTTTGCCTGTCTTCCATTTCCAATACTTTCTCTGACTCATTTTACCTTTTTATGTCATTTTCAGTTCTCTTGGTTTTCACACCTTTCTTAATTTCCCTTTATTAATTTTTTATTTGAACCTATTCTCCATTGAGTATCTCATACTTTGTTAACTTATAATTTGTCTTTTTCTTCCATTTCTTTCCTGCATTTCATTAATTTTTTTCATTTCTCCCTTTTTCAAGGGAGAGGATCAAGAATGTCAGAACACAGGTGAGGTGGTGTAAAAGAGAGTGAATTTCACTATAACGTGCACAATTGTTCTATTGTATTATCGTGGAGTAGTGCTTCTCAAAGTGTAGTAGGCGGACAGGAATTGATCTGTGAGCTATATGTTATCCAATCTGTACAGAAAATGAAAGTTAAGTGTTTAGAAATGTTTATTATAAGCTGATAGTAATTTTATGTCTGTTGAATTTAATAATAAAAAATTTGAAGTCACATTGTTTTAATTTCTTTTTTAATAATTCTTGTATAGTATTTTACAAAAGTATGGATCTGTCAAAGAGTAAAAATTTTAAAAACTGGTCCTTTACCACAGATAGTTCAAGAAATGCTACCAGAGTATGTAGCTTGCACCCCAAATTTAAGTAGATTAACTCTACCTTTGTAAATACACATTAAAAAATAAATACAAATTTGAATATGGACTGGATATTAGAGATTATGTATTTATTGTTAATTTTCTTAGGTTTACTAATACCATGCTAATTCTGTAGGAGAATCATATTTTGTAGATATGTAGGAGCTATCTGCTGATATATTTAGGGGTAAGTTATCATGTCTACAACTTGTTGAATGGTATAAGCAAAAGAAAAGACACATAGCAGGCAACCCATGCACATACAGCTAAAGCAAATATGGCCAAATTAACAGTGGTTGAATTTAAGGAGTGGGTATATGGATAATGATACTACATTTTCAACTTTCAAAACATAATGTAGAAAAAAAATGTTTAAATAAACAGTACATAACAAATGCAAAGTCCTCCATACCCCAAAGTCACCAGGTCAGTATCCTCCCAATGACTTCTGGATCCTCGCCTTCCTCAAAGCATTTCAGTTTATCAAGGCTAAAACAAAAAGGGAAAACAATACTTTAAGGTCAGCCATGAATCTTGTCTGAAGCGAGTCAGGGTTGTACTCTACATACATCTTTGTATTAAGAAGTCAAATAGGCCAGGCGCAGGGGCTCACCCCTGTAATCCTAGCACTCTGGGAGGCCGAGGCGGCGGATTGTTTGAGCTCAGGAGTTCTAGACCAGCCTGAGCAAGAGCGAGACCCCGTTTCTACTAAAAAAAAAAAATAGAAAGAAATTACTTAGACAGCTAAAAAATATAGAGAAAAAATTAGCTGGGCATGGTGGTGCACTCCTGTAGTCCCAGCTACTCGGGAGGCTGAGGCACAAAAATCGCTTCAGCCCAGGAGTTTGAGGTTGCTGTGAGCTAGGCAAACGCCACAGCAATCCAATCCTGGCAAAAGAGTGAGACTCTGTCTAAAAAAAAAAAAAAAAAAAAGAAGTCAAATAAAATCCAGCAAGCAACGCAGAGGAGAGGCCAGAACTCAAGGCAATGATTTCTATGTTGATTATTTTATGTAAAGGATAATATGGCCCGTGAAGGCAATTAGTATCATTAAATAGAGAAAGAGATCATAAAAAGTTGTATCATTTCAATCCAAATAAGGCACTTTTTGGGAAAATTTCAGTAATAGCATTACCCAGGAGATCCCCACAAGAAACCATAGTTATTCAAGGTTTTAACATTCCAATGATTAAATCTCCCCAGCCTCAACCATCACTCAGGTTCCTCCATTATCAAAGTGCCTGTCAATGGCAAGTACACGTCGCTGTTACCCTGATTGCTTTTCTTTATTAACAAGCACGTTTTTAAAATTTTTTAATTTCAAAATATTAAGTGGGTACAGATTTTTTTTTGATACATGGCTTGAGTCAGGGTTATAAATGTGCCTATCATCCGAACAGTGTTCACTGTACCAGTAAGGGGCGTTTTGCCCTTCCTCTCCTCTCCCCTGCTTGATTTCCAATGACTTTACTTTCCTCTGTGTACTTGTGTGCCCTTCGTTAACAAGCACTTTTAAAATTAGAGAACAGAAAAACTATCCTTTGATGAAACCGTCTTCTTCCTTTACTCCGACTCGCAGAAATTGTGCATCGGGGTCCTGGGACTTCTCCCGGTGTTCCAGGAAGGCTCCAGCCGGTTGAAAGGTTTGAAAGGGCGATCCTCCTACCCTAGGTCTAAACCACAGGTCCTCCCAGGGACGAGTCCCAGAGGACAGTAGGAGATAGGCTGCACCCCGGTTGTCCACAAACTGCAAGAGCCCCTCGGCCCCGCACTCACCCCCACACCGCCCTCAGCTCGACCACCGCCTCCAGGCTGCAGCCCAGATCCCGGGCCACCGCGGCATCCTCCCGGTCCCAGTCCGCGACCTCTCTACGCCCGGACGGCGCGGGTGCCGACG
This sequence comes from Avahi laniger, assembly GCA_963575035.1. Lineage (NCBI taxonomy): Eukaryota > Metazoa > Chordata > Mammalia > Primates > Indriidae > Avahi > Avahi laniger. Next base: position 18,928 of record CAUYSK010095183.1, read on the forward strand.
GCTGCCTCAGTGACAAGTCCCCGGCCCTGTGCAGCCGGCCAGGCCACAGCTCCCCCAAAGGCGCCCACACGGAAAGCGGGAGTGTTTAGTTCGGGAAGTTTGTGCTCTGCAAAGTTGCAGCCGCCAGTGCTAGCAACCCGGTCCTACCTGGTAAGAACCCCGTCGCCCGTTGAGCGGCCCCAGCCGCCTTCAGCCGGTTTTGTTCCACTCCCTCCCTTCCCTGCAACTGCCAGGCGATCAAGGCTTCGCGGAGCCTGATGGGACTTGTAGTTTCCTGCGGAGCCCAACCTGCGAGTACCGGCGCTGCACACACTACATTTCCCAGCAGGCCCCGGGCGCGGCTCCGCGCGCAGGGGGCATATTGTTTTCCCCTCCCGGCCCTGCGGGGAGCTGTTGCGGCTCTAGCCCGTTGCAGCGGATTGGCTGGGTTCCCGGAGCCGCTGAGTTCTCGGCCCCTTGCAGTTACGTAGCAACGCCCCGACCTCGCCACGCCCTGACCACGCCTCTTTGTTTCTCTTGGGCTCGAGGCTTCAGGACTTTTCTTTGGCTCCAGGGTTAGACGAATGCTCTGCTACCTCCCTGCCCTAGAGCCTGAGAGACAAGGGGGCTGGGGGCCGACACCAGGGTCACGACCAGATCCTGTCCTTTCAGAACCTCCCCAAAAGTCTCATATTTCATGCATGGATATATATATGCATTGCTGTATTCTGTGTGCGTAGTGTTTCAAAGCCTCTAGTCTGCATCACACACTGTACATTATTAACCCTAATGTGTCTTTAAAAATCACAACAACATCTCCAGGTAGGGATTATCATCCCCATGTTGCTGTTGAAGCAGTTAACTGCTAGGAAATAGAAACAGGATCGAATCTGATCTCAATCGGCCTAGCATCAAATGGAGCGCTCTCCATCTCTCAGAGACCCGAAAGGACACGGCAGGACAAACAGAAGCAGCCTGTCTACTTACGTATTAGGACATAGTCATATGCCATATAATTCACTCATTCGAAGTGTTCATTCAATGGTTTGTAGTATATTCACAGAGTTGGGCAACCATCACCACAATGTATTTGAGAACTTGTTTTTCCATTCCGAAAGAGAAATCTGAGAGGGGGTTGGTGGTCCACCTGTAATCCTAGCACTTTGGGAGGCCAAGGCTTGAGCCCAGGAGTTGAAGGCTGCAATGAGCTATATTTGCACTACTGCAGTTAATCACCCACGGTTAGTGACTGTCATACATTTATGGTATGTCTGTGTTGAACCATTTGAGGAACTGCTAGACTGTTTTTCAAAGTGGCTGCTCCATTTTACAGCTCTTCCCTGCAGAGTTCTGATTTCTCCACATCCTTGTCAACACTTGTCATTATCTGAATTTTTTGTTATAACGATCTGAATGTTTTAAGGATCTTGTATATTAAAAAAGAAAGGAAGACACGCACAAAAGCTTGTAAAATAAAGAAATATTTTAAATGTTTATATTAAAAAGTTTAACACCTCTAATTATAGGAGTGCTATGCAATAAAACTACACTATTCAGAAGATTAAAAACAAATCTTAGTGGATGTGAAACGGTATCTCATCGTGGGTTTGATTTGCATTTCCCTGATGTTATTGAGCATGTTTTTATGTTTATTGATCATCTGCATATTTCTTTACAGAAATGTTTATTCACATCCTTTACCCATTTTCAGATAAGGTTATTTGTCTTGTTACAGGAGCCCTGGTTTTTATCAGTGCACTATTGTAGGAAACACATTTTTTTTTTTTGTCTGCCTAGCATTATTTCTTAGATCTGACCTTCCCTACTCCTTTTGGTTCTCTGGGAGTTGGCAATCATAGAATCCTTCCCACTCTGGCCACAGTGATTGATGCAAGGATGAGCAAGTGACTCAATTAGAACCAATCAGAATCCTTCTGTAGGATTTTATCTATCGACTAAGAAACTCTTTATCAGTTCTGAGGACCTAAGGATGTGTCCTAGACACAGACTATGCATACCAGTGGAAAAGTTAGGAGGGTATAAGCAAGAGTTTGAGTAAGTGAAGGCAGAGAATGGAGAAAACAAAATGCCAAGTAACTTGGAGCTATTGGGACTGAGGCCATCTCCTTCCCTACACTAGACGTTACGTAAGGGAGGCAAAATTTTACCTCTACCCTCAAAGGGTTTTTCAACTGGGCCTGAAAATTAAATTGACAGAAGACAGAGCAACAGGAGAAAAGCATACAAATTTCTTTAATACAAAAGTTTTATGTGGCATAGGATTCTTCATCAGGAAAGGAAGACCCAAAGATACAGTTATAATTTAATACTTATTTGCTGAATTGGATGAAGAGTAGTAATTATGAAAATGTGACAAGGGGCTTGGGATAGGGTAGTTAATTGGATAGAGAAGTGACTAGGAAGAAAAGAAGTGACTAGGAAGCTTTGTTTAATAAGGGATTTTTGTACATATTTCTCTCAGCCTCAACTTTTATCCTTGATGGTAAAAATGATACTTTCCTTCTGGTACAGGGATGACATCTTTCACATGGGAATTTCATCTGCTTTTAAGAAAGAGAAAGAAGATCAGAGTGGTCTTCTTGCACCTGTTTTTTTTCAAGTGCTTTTAAATCAAAATACTCGATATGCCAGAGTGACATATTTTAGGGCGGCATGTTGTTAACTCCTTCACCAGTAATTTTTTTAAATCATAAACTGGTTTGAATTGGATTCTCTTGCAACCTGAAGACTTCACAGATCCTGAAAGATTTGATCTAAATTCCTTGACAGGGGAAACTCTCACTCCAGAGAATGAGGTCATGCTTCAGGAGGAAGAAAAATTAGGTCTAACATATAGCTAGGATTTCTTATTTTAACGTTGGCTTCAGGAGTGGACACCACAGAGGTTCCTGAGCAGCTGTGGGGAAGGGCAGGATCAGAATGACCATAACAGGGGAAGGTGGCCCATTGTCACTGAGATGTACGGTTGGGGAGCAGCAGCTGGCTAGGCGTGGATTGCAGGGATTAGCGGGGAAAGGAGGGTCAGTGGTAAGCACCAGCAGCAGTCACAGCAACATGGCAGGCAGTTCGGTCTTACCGGTTGCTGCCCTTCTTGGGATAAGGCCATGGCAATGGCAGCTTCTGGCCATGTGGCAAATTTTGTAAAACATGGCGATGTTGCTCGGCCTGGCACTAGAACCAGGCAATGGCAGAAAAGAGGTGAAAATATTCCAAGATCCTGGGATGAATATAGTTCCTATAATTCTGGGTGAGCTTTGTATGATTCTTGGGGAAGGGAAAAAACCTAAGGTTTTTCAATCATGAGTATTGGAACCAATCACTAGGTTGGGGTAGTGATGTGGGATTTAGAGTCAGGAATCCTGAGTAGTGGCTCAAACCAAGAAGATTATGGAATATTATCTGGCTCTTGAGTTCCCAGCTTTGCTTATTGAAGAAAAGAGTTAAGAATTGGGGAGTGGGAACAGGACATGTGAGCTCTTGAAGTTGGCCTCTGATCCTTAGTTTCTTTACCTAAGACATTTACATGGGCTCAGCAGGTGACGGAAATGAAAAATGCTTGCTGGGGGGAGTTGTGGCAAACTGGGGAGAATCAGCCTCTGTGTAAAGAGGGCCACTGTGGTGGTGCCATGTGAGAATGCAGGCCTCGTCTATCAGAAATTCCAAAGAAGCTAGATAGCTAGTTTTGTTTTGTTTTGTTTTGTTTAATTTTTTGTTTTTTTAGAGATAGGGTTTCACTCTGTCAACCAGGCTGGTGTGCAGTGGCACAATCATAGGTCACTGTAGCCTCCAACTCCTGGGCTCAAGCAATTTTCCCACCTCAGCCTCCCAAGTAGCTAGGACTACAGGCACCCGCCACCATGCCAGGCTAATTTTTAATGTTTTTTTGTAGAGATGGAGTCTCGCTATATTGCCCAGGCTAGTCTTGAACTCCTAGCCTCAAGTAATCCTTCCACCTCAGCTTCCTAAAGCATTGAGACTACAGGTGTGAACGACAGTACCCAACCTAGTTTTTCTTAAGTGTGATATCTCCTGATTGTAACATGTTGGCAATTAATTTAAATAAAATTTAAAAACAATATTCAGTATTCAGGGCAACATAGCATACTCCATCTCTAAATATAATTATTAATAATAATAATAAACAGTATTCGGGCCAAACATAATGCACACAGGCATCTGGCCTCTGGCCCAGATCTCTGATCTGATTGTGATTTCTGATCTATTGTGTCTTTAAAATCCATCTAGCTCCACTATGTAATTCCACATGTGAAATTGTTTCAGTTTGTTTTCTAAAGTATTCTTCCATGGTCCCAAGGTCCTCTTTCTCATAATTAGACTACACGTACTTGGAAGCCTCACAGGGATTGAAATCATGTCTGTATCCCACCCATTTAAAGGTTGGCTGTCCAAGTTGTATTTCCATCTAGTTCTCTCTGATGTCTACATCTTTCCTATATATAAACAATTTATTTTGTTATTCTCCTCTGGCTTCAGTTTTTTTCACCTTAGTGTAGAATTGATCTAGATTTTTTAAAAATAATTTTGAATAAGCAATAGCCTCACATGGCACATAACCTAAAAGATACAAATATTATACAGTGAAAGATAATTCTCTCTTACTCCCTTTTTTTCCAGCCATGTAGAGCCCCTTCCTGGAGGTAACCATAATCATATTAGCAGATTTTTTGTTTTGTATTCCAGATAAATCACACATATATATATATATGTACACACACACATGCACATATACACACATACAGACACACACATATATCTTTTGCACAAAGTGGTAGCATACTAGATACACTGTTCCATAGTCTACACCTCATGTCTTCTACTTTAGGGTACATATTAGACATTCTTTTGTATTAATATGTAAAGAGTATCCCAAATTCTTCCACTGTATGGATCTCTCAACTTTCTTTAACTAGTTCTCTATTGAAACACAGTTAGGTTGTTGTTTGTCTTTTGATATTGCAAATAATACAGCAATGAATAATCTTATAAGAAGTCATTTTTCCCACATATATCTGTGCTCTGACCTTAATTAAAATTTTTATTTTAAACATTTTTCTTCTTCTTTTTTTTCTTTTTCTTTTTTTTTCAAGCTAAGGTCTTACTCTGTCACCCAGGCTGGATTATAGTGGTGTGATTACAGTGTTACTGAAAGCTCAGCATTTGTCCCCAGGGCCACATCAGAAGAACGAGGACAAGTGGCTTGAGGAAAAGGAAAGAGAAGTTTATTAATTTGCCAGAAAATGACGAGAATAGCAAATTCTCATCTTAAAGTACCATCGTCCTACCTCTTAGCAGAAATACAAAGCTTTTCAAAGCGGGTTTTCAACTTTGGGCTACTGCTGTTCCACTATAGTATCTCCGGTGAAGATGATCTCCTGACTTCTGTTCCATTGAGCCAACTTGTGTGGTTTAACATGCTAGAAACAAAGAACTAAAAACATTCCTCTGCCCTTCTGATTACTGGCCTCAGTCAGGGCTGCAAGTTTTACTTCCCGAAAGACTGGGCAGAGGTGTTAAAGAGACAGCTTGTAAAACATTTTGCTCTTTTTCAGGCCTTTACCTCTATTACAACAGCTCACTGTAACCTCGACCTCTTGGGCTGAAGTGATCCTCCATCCTCAGCCTCCAAGTAGCTTGGACTGGAGAGATAGCTGATCAGCTCTTAGCCCTAAAGACAATTGATAGAATAATAATAACCATTCAGGTATAACCATTCTAAGACCTGACATTAATTACAAGGAATTCTAACAACTCAGATGGAAACCTGAATCTAGTCTCCTCTTTAATTCTAAGCAGTGTTCCTTTCAAAGGCTGAATAACTGTTAATAGACACGTATTTGTATGATGACTTGCTTTTTATTCTCTAAATTGCCTCCAATGTATTGCCTTAGGATATCTCTATTGTTTCGTGTTCTCCCACTACTATAACAGAGGGAATGGCCTGAAAAACAAAACAGCAAAAATGTTTTCTGCCTCTTTAAAACCTCCAAAACCTCTCCAACTCCTTTTGGGAACTTAAACCTGCATTCCTGTCTCAAGCCAGTGGTCGGGAGGGGTAGAGGAGTGTCTTTTGCTCTTTGTGCTACAGGAGATGGCTCAGGTGAACTGCCAGGCAGAAGCCCAGGTTCAGGCAGGCAGAGATCCTAGGTGGAGGTCACAAGATTGTCTTTAGCTCTCTATTTCTGCTTATGATTAGGACGATGGCATTTTAGACAGGAATCTCCATCCTCCTCACTGCCAGCAAATTAATAAACCTCTCTTTCCTTCTCCTCAGACCACTTGTCCTTGTTCTTCTGATGTGGCTTCAGGGACGAGTGCCAAGCTTTCAGTAACAGATTTGGCATCCCTGGGTGGGCCCATCATACCAAAGTAAAGAGGTGTCCCATAGAAGAAGAGAAGCCAAGCCCCCACTGAAGGGGCCAGACTTCAGATAATTTAAAATATCTGTTCAAGGAAAAGGGAAAAATGAAAATATTTTCTGTCACTAATCTTTCTTTGGTTATTTGTTCTGTCTATAGGATGGAGAGACAATTCCTTAGGGAGGATTTCCCCAGGCTACCACCTCTTCTGTTGGTCTGTCTTGCTGCTGAGTTTGTCATCTTAAACTTTGTTCTGTGCTTTATATGATTTTTAAATTTGTAGAAGTCAGTCTCTTGGATCACCTACAGGATATGACTAGTAGTAGCTCTGTACCCAAGTATCCCATGTTTCTTTCTAACCCAGCCCTATGTCAGACCTGTATACAAGGCAACAGTCCATTTCACCTTGTCAATCCTCAATGATTTTTTTGGGGGGGGAGCTGGTAACCTGTTGTAAATATACTGCCAAAGCTTTGCAATGGTATACATAATTATAAATCTTCCATCCAAAACATTGCCCTAATTCAGCAAGAAGCAGCTCTATGACTGCTTCACCTATCCTCTCATAGATATGGAAAGGTAAAATTGACAGTGGGGAGTACGTAACAGAAAAAATGTTGAAAATGTTTTCTGTCTCTTTAAAACCTCCAAAACCTCCCTCACTCCTTTTGGGAACTAAAACATGCTTCCCTGCCTCAGGCCAGTGGTCAGGAGGGGTAGCGGAGTGTCCTTTGTTCTTTGTGCTGCAGGACACGGGTCAGCTGAACTGCAGGGCAGAGGCCCAAGTTTGGGCTGGCAGAGGTCCTGGGAAGAGGTCATGGGATTGTCTTCAGCCGAGATGGGCTGATAAGAATCATCAACTGTACTTGAACAACAATAGCCTACAACGGAAAACCCTCCCTTTAAAAGCTCTGTATTTCTGCTTATGATTAGGACGATGGCATTTTAGACAGGAGTCTCCATCTTCCTCATTTGCCAGCAAAGTAATAAACCTCTCTTTCCTTCTCCTCAAACCACTTTTCCTTGTTCTTCTGATGTGGCCTCAGGGACAAGTGTCAAGCTTTCAGTAACACTACCACTTTCCCAGATCCATTAAAATGTAAAAATTAGATAATTAGCTTTTTCCAAGAACAGTGCCAAATTTATGGTAAGGTATTTTAAATCTTGGATTAGGAAAGGCAGCAAGAAAGTCTAGTGGTAGAAAATATAGAATCAGAGAAAAAAATATCAAAAAACATTCTGACCCCTTTGGTTATAGGGATTGTAACATGGAGGGGGAATTTGGGAGAAGTTATGGCATTTTGGTCAGAGGCTTGGAATAGGACATTGTCTGACTTCTATCACATGAGGCTCATCATAGCCTGCCAAAAAGGTAGCTTTGAATTCCAGCTCATATAGCACCTTCAACAAAGAACAAGGCCAGGTGCAGTGGCTCACATCTGTAATACCGGCACTCTGAGAGGCTGAGGCAAGAGGATCACTTGAGGTTAGGAGTTCAAAACTAGCCTGAGCAACAGTGAGACCTCATCTCTACTAAAACCAGAAAAAAATTAGCCAGGCATGGTGGTGTGCACCTATAGTCCCAGATACTCAGGAGGCTGAGGCAGGAGGATCATTTGAGTCCCGGAATCAGAGGTTGCAGTGAGCTATAATGGTTACAAAAGGTCTCACTTAATTCCCTATGGTCATTTGATTTGTTCAGTTGGTTGCCTATAAGCCTAGGTTCATGACTCAAATGAATCATTTGCAAATTGAGATTGTCATATTACTATTAATTTTACTTTTTCCTTTTTACAACTGTCTGTTACTTGTTAAAATATTTACAGAAGTATAACTCTCAACAGAACAATGCTGGCCCGGCACTTTGAGATGATAGCAAAAGACAATAAAACAGACAAAATTGAATTTAATAATGGGCTCCAGGTAGACTTAGCCTGAGAGCCACTTCCTTCAAATCTCTACTGTTGCTCTAATGTGGCTACGAGGGCTTTGACACTGACTCTTAGTTGCCAATCACTCCCGCATCATAGGACACAACCAGTAACTGGATGAGGTCCATCCTGGCATCAAGGGACAATCCTAACTACAGGTTGATTTATCAGTGATGTTTTCAGAGAAAGATTATTTTTTGAGACAGTCTTGCTCTGTTGCTGGGGCTAGAGTGCCATGACATCAGCCTAGTTCACAGCGATCTCAAATTCCTGGGCTCAAGCGATCCTCCTGCCTCAGCCTTCCAAGCAGCTGGGACTACAGGCATGAGCCACCATGAGTGGCTGGTTCCTGAGTTTTGCTAAATGCACCATGGTAACACAAGATGTTAACAACAGGGAAAAGTAGATGAGGCGCATATGGGAACCCCATATATTTGCAACTTTTCTATAAATGTAAAACTATTCTAAACTTAAAAGTTGATTTAAATAAAATCACTTCCATAAATAACCAAGCTTTCATCACATAAAAATCCAAGGAGTCACCAAGGATCATGACACCTTTTAGGATGTTTTTGCATATAAGTTTGTGGTTTTAGACCAATTCCTGGAGAAATTTCAGAACAGGTTAATAGATAAATAGCCAATATTTATTACACTGTTATTATGAGCCAGGCACTGCATTAAGCAACTGTGAACATATTAACTCATTGAATTCTCACAAAACTGTATGAAGTAATCATTATTTCATTCTTATTTTTCAAATAAAAAAATAAAGCAGTTTATGAGCCCTTAGACTTGTCAATGATGAAGTAATTCATCCAAAAGCATCTTACTAAAAATGACCGGAAGGCATTTGTCTAGTCATTCCACAATCAAATCTATATATTCCGATTCCTAATTTTGCCTTTTGCTTTCCAAAGTTAACTTCACCCTGAACGTGGCTTAGTGTAGGAAAACAGCCTGTTGAATGGCAAGAGTGACACCATCTTGAAATGAAACCACCATGATAACCAATGTTTGACTCCTGCAAACCAAGGTGTTCCCATAGCATAGACAACCCCTCATAAAGAAACAATGCCTGTAGCATAGATAACCCTTCACCAAGATGTTTATCTAACCTCCCCAGTGGTCACAAGTTTCACATGAAAGTCTGAGGCATGACCAGCTGCACAGGTCTTTACCCTAAAAGCTTGCTATAGAAAGGATATTTTCTGGAGGGTGGTTTAGGGATCCACTGTCTCTCAGCTTCCAGAGACATGGCTTCTGTTTGTAATTCCCTATTACATGTTTCTTTCTGAGATACTGGATTTGTCAGCCTCTTTCTTCAGCCTCTCAGCCCCCTCACCTTTTGGGGGTAGCTTTGCGTAGACCTGCTCACCGTGGAACATTTGGGATTTCCAGAAAGACTCCTGGCCTTTCCTTACCAAGGCCCACTGTGCGACCATCCCTCTTGTCTTCATTTCTAAGACTGAGCAGGCCTTCCACAGGACCCACCCCAGTGGTGTCTCTTTTTGTTCTACACTACACCATGAGAAAACTATACTTTTTATTTTAGAATAGTTTTACATGTATAGAAAAGTTGAGTTTGAGTTCCTAGTGAATAAATTCTGCCAAATTAATGTCATTCCGTTTTTCAATTTGAAAGACACAGAGAGCAATACAGGAGGTGGGTGGTGGTCCCCGTGAGGTTCTTCATGATTGGTCAAATCCACCTTCTTAATCCTTAGTGTGCCCAGTGTCAACCTGGAAGGAGCCTAAGGAGGGTCATGGGTCAGTTTTCTATATCTGGACTTGTCTACTGTAACAATCTGCCATTAAAACACACACACACTCACTCTCACACACACCCCGAATGAAGTGTTAGAACAAGTGCTTATTAAATCTACAGATGACCCAGAGTTGGAAAGTTAATGCATTGGATGAAAAAAATCAATATTCCTCAAAATTCCCCATATACCTCCTAAGATACACAGTGTAATTTAACAGTTAAAATTTTAAAATTCTAAATTTAAGTTCAAAAATTAACTATATTCAATTTGGGGAAAGCTTGGCTGACAATAGATCCCAGGACTGAGACCAGGGTGGGTTTTGGGGACTATAAGCTCAGGGAGAGATGCGGCCTGACATGGTTGTTGAAACAAACAAAAAGCTAGTGCAAACTGCTTTATAAAAATATAATTCAGTTCCACACAATCAGGTCACAAATAAAGTTTTGCGTTCAGTTGAAGAAACCACATTTAAAGGACCATAGAATTAGAATTTCATTTAGAGCAGTGGTTCTCAACCAGGAACAATCTTGCCCCCACCCCCATCCCTTGGGACATAAGCCAATGTCTGGACACATTTTGGTTGTCACAACTTGGCGGGGAGTGTCACTGGCGTCTAGTGGGCAGAGGCCAGAGATGTTGCTAAATATGTACAGGACAATCCCACAACAAAGAGTTATCCAACCCCGAATGTCAGTGGTCCTGAGGCTGAGAAGCTGGCTCCAAAGTAATGGGCTAATGTCCAGGAACCACGGATTTCAGTAACCTTTAAATACTATTCAAAGAGAGGAGAAAATCTGAGAGGAGACTTGGGATCTTCTGTCAATAATTTCTTAGGTGTAAGAAGCTTTTGATTTACTCCATCTTTTTCCAGAAGGTAGAACCAGAATCAACAGGAAGTAGTGACAAGGTGGCAGATTTCAGGTCGGCACAAGGAAAAAAACCCTCCAACGAATTTTAATTTGATGTTACGTGTAGATGTAAAAGAAAATGTAAAAATGCGTAAATGTATTAAAATTGTCATAGGATACCAGTCCAAGGACATTGAAACTGAATCTAGAATCTTGAGCTCTCCAAAACCAGTTTCAGAAAGGGTCCCTCACCCCTTCCTGGACCAGATCTCTGTGTTAGTGTTAAAACGTCAGGCTGAGGGATGGCTGAGCACGGGAGAGACAGAAAGAACCAACTGGAGAGAACCGGGACCAGCAGGGCTGTGCCCACACCAGGCAGCAGCAGGGCACCACCTTCCACACCCAGGAATGAGAGTCTATGCGAACCTCTCAATCCTCACCTCATTTGGGCCTCCCTGGGCTACTTGGGTTCATAACCTTGAAGGAGATTCTAATCACTCCTCCTGTAGGGAGCCTCCTCTTCTAGGTAGTCTCTCCTCACAGGCCAGAGCAATTCACCCCTAAGGTAGCACTCAGTCTCCTAAGTCAAAAATATAATTAACGATTCATTTCAGTGGGAAAAAAAAACGACTAACATGCATTCATGCTAGAACACCACAAAATGCCATCCAAATGAACAATGCCTCAGTAGTGAACATCCTGTCCCCTATAATAAGCCCAGTAGGCTTGCTCAAAGTGCTTTCTGGGCTGTGACATCCTAAATACTAAAGACCACGTGCCCTCCGCCAGGTATGCACATAGTTATGCAATTAAACCTTCATGCCAATTAGAAATTAGCAGAAAAGTAAAGACTACAGAACTTGATGACAACATTGTCAGTGACGGGCAGCTGGATTATCACTACTGCACACCAATAAGCTGGGGTGACCACCTGGGGAGTCATGAAAGGTGAAGGTGTCTCTGGAAGAGACAATCTCTGGCTCAGTTTGTGGTCCTGTCATTCAACCTATCATCCAAGTCAGAAACCTAGCTGTGACCTGTATTAGGGTTCTCCTGTGAAGCAGAGCCAGTCGTGTGTGTGTGTGTGTGTGTGTGTGTGTGTGTGTGTATGTGTGTGTGGGTGTGTGTGTGTAGAGACAGAGAGATTGTAAAGAATGGGCTCACGTGATTACGGAGACTGAGAAGTCTCATGTTCTGCAGTTGGCAAGCTGGAGACCCAGAAGGGCCGATGGTAGTTCCAGCCTGAGGGCAGGAAAAGACTGATGTCCTCGCTCAGCAGTCAGGCAGGAGGAATTTTCTCCTACTCAGCCTTTGTGACCTGTTCAGCCCTTCAACTGAGTGCACAAGGCCCACCCACATTCGGGAGTACCTGCTTTTCCCAGTTTACCAATTCGAATTAATCTCATCCTGAAAAACACACCAGTGAAGACCCATCCAGAATGATGTTTGGCCAAATGCCTGGGCACCCCATGGCCCAGGCTCCCTGGCACATAAAAGTAACCACCACACACCTGTAGACCCCTGCTGTCCCAAACCCTCCACATCCATGTAATACAAAATCCAGTCAGTTTTACCTTCTCAATGTTTCTGATTTGTCACATCTCCATGATCGATGCCTCTTCCCTAGTGCGCCCTCCCCCCGTAGTTCTTACATCCTTCCTGGTACTGCCTCCTACCGACGGCCTTCCCGCCTCCAGCCTCGTCCACTTCAAATCGCTTCTACACAGAGTGAGCAGGGAGTGGACTATCTAAAAGGCAAACCTGACTTCCTCACTCGGTGCTAAAACCTGCACCTACAGGAGAAAGTATCGGCTCTTCAGGGTAGAGCTCAAGGCCTCCCATGTCACCCCCCAGCCACAGTGGACCTCGGGGGCCTCCACCCACCGTCTCCACCTTGGCCTGTGCCGTCTCTGCTTCCCGCCAGGCAGCTTCAGCGTGCAAACACTTAGCCTGGCCAATCCTGCTTATTAGAGTCCCTCCGGAAAGCCTTTTCCCGTCTCCCCTCCCCCTCACTCCAGGGCCCAGACTGGGTCAGGGACCTCTCCTTCCTGCTTCCAGAATAACCAGGTCATATCTCCACCATGACCGTTCACTCGTTCATTTACTCACACAGCAGATATTTCACGTTCAAGGCTCAGGAGATAGGGCAGAAGCCAGACAGGAGAGTGGGGGTTGGAGGCCCAGTGAAGAGAGTTGATGCTGACGGAGACCACGTGAGCTGTGGACTAGACTTGTCCCCCACATACATCCAAACAGAGGCCTCTCTTTCCTGTCTTCACCACTAGGCTGTGAGCCTTAAAGGACAAAACGCTCTCATAGCCATCATTTTAACTCCCAGCCCAGCACAGGATCTGGCCGGGGTGAGCTCTCCAGTGTCTGGCGGATGCAGAGAATAAGAGCGTCCCATCTGCTGCAGCTTGCTGCTGTGCCCCCTTGGAACGGGAGAGGACCATACCGGTGAGGTCCAATCCCTTCTCTGCTGACAGATAAGAAACCTGAAACCCAGCAAGGTGAGCAGAGTGGAAATTTCAGGCGTGAAAACCAGGACTTCTGCGTCCATAGCTCAGTATCTTTTTTTCTAAACCATGCTGCTTCTAACTCAAGTTAAACAAGGTGTGATCTGTGTACCTCCACAAACTTTAATCTATTAATATTTTTAATCACTTATTACACAATAACTTGAACATTCTTGTTCCTTTCTTTTTTTCTTCTATTCTTCCTTCCTTGTTTCCTTCTTTTCTACCTTCCTTCCTTTCTTTTTCTCTTTCACCTTTATAACCATTTGGACCCCAAAAGGATTTTAAACTGAAATACCCACCTTGAGAGAGGTATCTTAATGGGTGCTGGGATGCAAAATGAATAAAGCTGGTCCCCTGCCCTGTGTGAAGGACAGCTGACTATGAACAGGTGCAGTCCAGGGTAAATGTAAGCACTGAGCTTGGGGGCAGTGTAAATGCTATCATCGAAGTCCTTTTGGTTTGGGTGAATCAAAAGACGCCTCACAGATGTGGAGATATATAAGCCCCATCTCAAAAAATAAATGGGAGTTTTGCAAGTTTTAGGGGCCCCAAGAAGGAGGGGGTTCTTAGCAGAAGCACAGCAAGTACGAGACAGAAACAGTAGGTATGTTATTCCTTACATTGATGTTTGCTATGCTCTTTAGACTTTAAAAAAAATCTTTTTCTAACTTTCATCAGTTCTTACCCCACATTTCACATTCTGCTGTTTGTGCTTTTATTCATCTGTTTTCAAGAAAAGGTAATTCATTTGGTCCCTCCAATATTGAATTCTCTCCACTGCACAAATGAGCGACAAGGTTTTTTTTTTTTTTTTTTGAGACAGAGTCTCACTGTGTTGCCCTGGCTACAGTGAGTGCCGTGGCGTCAGCCTAGCTCACAGCAACCCCAAACTCCTGGGCTCAAGCGATCCTCCTGCCTCAGCCTCCCGAGTAGCTGGGACTACAGGCATGTGCCACCATGCCTGGCTAATTTTTTCTGTATAGTTTTAGTTGTCCGATTAATTTATCTCTATTTTTAGTAGAGACAGGGTCTCGCTCTTGCTCAGGCTGGTCTCGAAATCCTGAGCTCAAACAATCCGCCCGCCTCGGCTTCCCAGAGTGCTAGGATTACAGGCGTGAGCCACCGCGCCCAGTCGAGCGACAAGGTTTTAAATAGTGCATGCCACGGTCACCCGCACTCCACTGTGGTCACCTGCACTCCACCTCCTTCCACAAACCTGGACTGACTCCTGTGTGCCAAGCACTGAGCTAGGTGCTGATGCAGAATCGAAGATAAAGACAAGAGCACGGAGGATGCAAGGGGGCTGGCCTCGTGCAGACAGGACATCATCACTCACCCACCGGCAAAAGCCCCTAAGGAAGCTAAGTTTAGCCATAATTCTATTTGGCTTAATTATTGTAAATTCTTTGAAGGCAGGAAACATGTCTGCTAGTGCCTGGAA
>CAUYSK010095187.1:0-11830 GCA_963575035.1 Avahi laniger
CGGATTGTTTGAGCTCAGGAGTTCGAGACCAGCCTGAGCAAGAGCGAGACCCCGTCTCTACTAAAAAAATAGAAAGAAATTATCTGGACAACTAAAAAATATACAGAAAAAATTAGCCGGGCATGGTGGCGCATGCCTGTAGTCTCAGCTACTCGGGAGGCTGAGGCAATAGGATCGCTTGAGCCCAGGAGTTTGAGTTTGCTGTGAGCTAGGCTAATGCCACGGCACTCACTCTAGCCAGGGCAACAGAGTGAGACTCTGTCTCAAAAAAAAAAAAAAAAAAATAAATAAATAAATAAATAAATAAACATTTAAAAAAAAAAAAGTTGGCACTCAAAAAGTTTAGGAGCATTTAAGATTTTTGAATTTGGGATGCTGAATGTGCATTCTTACAAAAACAGGCTGCCGGTCAGATTTGGCCCGCTGGGCCATAGTTTGGTGATCCTTGACGTATGGTAAAGGTTCATAATCCTGTATGTAAAATCTCAGGGACCAGGAGTATTTCAGAATTCAGTTTTTCAGAGTCTCAAAAGGTAATCAGTATATACTATTTGTAACAGCCCCAGTGGAGCCTAGGGTAGCACTGCATAATCAAATACATTAATTTTTATGTAGCATAGTATTAATATGTGAATATTCACACTAAGTAAGATAAATTCAGACTATAAATAGCCTTACACCAGTTCAGGTTAAGTTATATCCCCAAATGAGTTTACTATGAATCAAAGATAAAAAATAAATTGTCTAAATTCAGAGCTTTATGTATTTCACAATTGCAGTTAAGGAATTTTGGTTTGATTTATTTCTATAGGGAAATATATTTTGGGTTTTAAATAACTTAAGAATAAACTTTTTAAAATACCTGTCATTTGTAAATTAGCGACTTCTGCAATTAAATGTGTTTTGTTTTATAAATTACTATTATGTCTATTTGTTAATATTGAATAACTTCACAATATAATCAATGACATGTAAGATAAACTGAATTCTTTATAATGTACCTTATTACACAGTGTAATATTTGCCCATTTCCCCGTTTAGTTCTTGGATGAAATTTCATCTACTGAAACTAAAGAGACCAGTGGTACGAGTGAGCCTGTGCACCTGAAAGAAGGGTAATTTAATGAAATTAGAAATGAAAATAATGTTTCAGTATAGACATTAAGTAAGTACAAAAAGCATGAGTCTGAGAGTGAGGAGATCTGGGTTTGTGTTCTGTGCTAGAACTGCCTAAGACATCAGTCAGGTAAGTCACCCTCACTATCCTACAAACTTTATGTCAGAAAAACATGACTCCCTGGCCATGCAGACCCAGAGTTTAAAAAGTTTTGCAATTATAGTAAGATTGTAGGTATCAGAGTGCTTTGAAAAAGTAATAGCACTATTCAGTCTTAAAGTAGAGTGGTTATCATTGGAAGAGAGGGGGTCACTCATTTGGCCCTTTTTTGTTCTATATAGCACAAATAAGAATATTAAATTAAAACTTTATTCCCTTAGTATGGCCAAAATAAATGCAAGAGTCATAGATGGCAAAGGTATTTTCATATATTTAATATCTTACACAACTATTCACGTCATTTAAAATGAGAGGGCAATTCTTTGTTTTGGATTAACTATGTTAATTTTTGTAGCTAAATGTTTACATCTGTTACTCTGACAGTGAGATGTATAAAAGAGCTCAGGGAAGAACTCGGATTGGAAAAAAGAATTTCAAGAAAAGATGGTTCTGCTTAACAAGCAGAGAGCTCACCTACCACAAACAGCCAGGTAGTTGTGTTTATGCTTTATTGTGGGGTTTTTCCTGGTTCTTGGTGAAGATTTTTTTTTTTTTTTTTTGCTGCTTAATGTGACTCCAGTGAATCCTTTCGCTAATATTACTGTAGTTTACAATTTCTCACAGTGATACATACACACTAAAAATGAAATAAATGTATGACTAGTGACACCATGTAATAACATTTTTCTCACGTTTCTTGTCTTGCTAAACATGGTGTTCCTTCAGTGTGCTCTGTTTTCTAAAAATTCCTGCTATTTTATAATCAGTATATAAGGAGTAACTGTTAAACCTCTTAGAACTTGGAAATTTCTTTAACTCTCAGAGCCAAATTATTAAGATTCAATACCTAATAAATGAGAATATTTCCATGGTTTGCTGGAAAATTATCAGCCAAAAATTCCCACAGTCATACCATAGATTGTGATCCCTATATAATTATCAGATACATTCTAGGCTGTTGGCCAAGCTAACCCCCCAAGATGGAAGATTTAATAATTTGCCTCCTGAGAAAACTGTTGCCTTCACAAATGGGCTATTAGGTTATTAAATATGAAATGTCCAATCTCCTTAAGTACTAAGTTTGACAGTTGATATCTCTGACATTTCACTTTGACACTTGTTTTATTTTTATTGTGAAGGTACATCCTCATTCTTTCAAACACATGGTTTGGCTTGTGATTATCTTTCAAATTTTTTTTAAAGCAATTTTTGTGAAACCATGGATAAGTCAAAAATTCCTGTTATTTTCAAGTATGAGTTCCGTCACGGAACCAGTGCAGTCCATTTAGCTCAAAGTATCAACAAAGTGTTTGGGAAGGATGTGGCTAATGAACACACAGTAGATGGATGGTTTGAGAAGTTCCATCCTGATGATTTTAATCTTGAAAATGAGCTACGTGAGCAACCTGAGACCAAGATGGATAATGGGGTAATGATGAGCTGAAAGCTGTAGCAGAAGCGAATCCATCTCAACCTACACATGAATTAGCACCAAGGTTTGACATTACTATTCCAACTATATTGGATTATTTGAAACAAATCGACATGGTAAAAAAGCTGGATAGACAGGTACCACGTGAATTAAACGAGCGTCAGAAGAGAAATCATCTCGAAGCTTGCCTTTCCTTGCTGTCACGACATAAAGGCGAAATATTTCTACACCATGTTGTTAAGTGTGATGAAAAATAGATTCTTTTTGACAATTTGCAAGCATTTGGCACAATGATTGGTTAAATACGAAGTCCCGAAACGCTGTCCAAAACCGAATATTCATCAAAAAAAAGCTAATGGTGTCTATTTGGTGGCCCAGTGCTGGTGTTATCCACTACAGCTTCATGAAACCTAGTCAGTCAATTACAGCGGATGTCTACTGCAACCAATTGGATGAAATGAGGATCCTTGCGATTAAGCAACAGAGACTGGTCAATAGAGACAGACCAATCCTCTTGCCAGACCACGTGTTGCACAAACAATGCTGCTGAAACTACAGAGGCTGGACTTGGAAACTCTCTGTCATCCATTGTATTCACCAGACCTTGCACCAACTGACGGCCACTTCTAGGCTTTGAGCCACTGCAAGGAAAAATACTCAGTTCTCAAGAAGCTGTGGAAAACACCTTTTGCCATTTCATTGCCACTCACTCTCCAGGCTTCATTTGCTGCTGGCACAAACAAGCTACCATTAAGATGGCAAAACTGTATCAATAGTTTAGGCACATACTTTGATTAATTTTACTGATTCTTGTTTGAGATATAATAAACTTTTGATTTGAAATCAGACATTTCATATTTAATGACCTAATACTTGTTTTAAAAAAAGCTATCTTCTTATGATGTGATTCGAGGGCTCCACAGAGGTAAAATTTGTGCCTCAGTAGATTGACACGATGCTTAAAATGTCCTACTATTAAGTTTATTCCTTTGGGGTAAGCATTATCCGCAGAAGGCCATCAGCTTCTCATATTTTAGCAAGAAGAATTTAGCATCTAGATTGCACACAATAGAATCCTTTTCATCAAAAGTGATCAGGATCCAAAGATGTTCACTTAACCAAAAAGGTCGAAGTAAGAATCATTAAAAAATAAAAAGATGCACACATATCTTAAATATGTATGTATTTGTTTACTAATCTTTTGATAGAAAACCAAGATCTTTTGACTATAGAACTATAGACTGGATTTCCTCTTTTGTCTTTCTTGTGTAAATATACCCATAATGCATCAGTTTTCAGGTGATTTCATCAAAGTGAATCTAGAACTTAGAAAATCGAAAAGTAATCCAAAAGTACAGAATCGTTTTAAATTTTCAGGATAATCACCTTAGTCTTTTACAGCTGTCATACCTCAATATAGATCATCTTTTTTTGTGTAGGTATGGGTCTCGTTCTTAGCTTTTTAAAGCATTTTCTTTCTTTTCAAATAAATAATAAGCCTCTTGGGTAGGGGGCACTTATTTTGTCACTTTACATAATATTTAAGTAAATTATAATTACAACATGGAAAACTCGCATAAATTGGTGTGGGAACAAACCCAATGAACTTGATAAGCAAAACAGCCTAACCAGTGGAAGCAGAAGGGTACAGGCTTAATAGAGAGTAGCCTAGCAACCACAAGCATTCAGCCTCCCATGAGCATCATGCAATATGTTTTACAGAGGAGATGTAGAGCTTCAGTTAATCCATCAAATCTATTAAGTAAAGATCTGTTAAGAGAATTTCTGCAGAATTTCTCTCTTAACAGCAGAGAGTCTCTGGAATGGTAACACAAACATCAAACATAGGGCGCTTTCAGCAGAATCTAGACACATGTTAAGTAGAGTGCTTTTGTAGAGATTCATGAATAGTAGAGTGATAAGAAAAATTTTTATTTAATTCTTCCTTAGGAACGGCTTAGCCAGAATGACTACAAATGTCCAAATATATTAGTAAGGTATAAGAAATGAAATGCATTTTATTTTTAGGCACACAGATAACTTTTTATAGCGTATTCATATTCAAATAACTAAAGATCAATAGGCTATGTACTTGCCCTTCCAGACAGGATTTTTCTAAGCTAAGCATATTTTGAATGTTTTAGAAATTATTCCTTATATTGATTACTATATAAATATTCTCACTGAGGTATAGTGTAGGTGCTAATTATTTTATATTAACAGTACATTTAAATTTAAGATAAGTTAGTCATTCTCTATAAATGAGTTATTTTTTCTCATTTAAAGCATTTTTTTAATCTAAAACAATATTCTAAAGTCTCTTTTGATTTATAATCTTCTTTAAGAATTAGATAGCTGTGGGCCCCCTGCTTCTGGAAAACTGCATATACACATGAGGATTTCGTAGACCCAGCAGTTACTGCTAAGCAGTAACTGAGCAGTCTTGAGACGACAGTTCTCAAGTTAAGAACCTCTGTTCTATCCAGTGATTTTAAGACGATAAAATTCTGTAGAATGATTAGGCTACTTTAAGTATAAAATAGACCCATTAGAAGCTACATTGTTTTCAGGCCTTAACAAATTTAAAATGTTGGAATGACAAGGGAGAAATGAGACATGAGGTTTTGAGATTATTTACCAAAACCTACAGTTTTAAGCATTCATGCTTTTTGTTTTAACTATTTTGATGGATTTTTCCAAAATGTATTACATGCTTTCCTGCCTTCTAAAAAAGAGTTCATTGAACGTAAGTTACATTTTCTAGATGACTTGGGGGGCTATCGTTGATAATATTAATTATTATATGGTACTCTGATTTAGTGATGTTTTCAGGGCTGCTTAAAGGTGTGTGCAGATGTTTACTCCAGCTAAATGCCTTTACTCCCCAGCAAAATGCCTTGAACTGCTATGCTTTTGTGTTCCTGTGTTTGCTTTATATAGTTTTTCTCTCTCTCTCTAAGTAAAGCTGTCACCTTAAATTTCTTGTAATAACAGTGAACCAGAATATACCAACTCATTCCCATCCCTATCACCCATCTCCATTTTTTACTACTAATGTCCTGAGTGAGGATGCCGGTACTGTGTTTGTTTAAATTATGCATAAGAATGAAAGGCTTTGAGTGAAGATGTTGGGACTTTTGCCTATGAATAAAGTACCTGGGCTTGGCATTCTCTGGTTGTTCCGCAGATGTTTTTGCTTACTTCCTGTTTCCTTCTTGTTTCCTAGATATCCAAGACTGCTAGTTAGTAGTCTCTTGGAAGCTACACTCACTATGTGACTTGGGTATCTGAAAGAATACCTCCCAAATTTTCTGTAACAAGGCTCTAAATCATTGAGTCTTTCATTCTGTCTTCCTGCTACACAATGGTATTTTGAATCAAATATTTCTACCACTCAGAATCAAATAATATAGCCCTTTCCCAATGTACTGGAAAAGGAATTAATAGAATTTTCTCAGTTTTAAGGATTTTTCTCCAGTAAGTATAAATTTTTATTTAATTCTTCCTTAGGAACAGCTTAGCCAGTGGGCTTAGCCCACTTAGGTGGGCATCAAAGCAATAGTAAGCAACTAAGTATACAGTTTAAATTAACATATAGCAAGTGAATATCAGATACTCAATTAGCTATTAGTCATGATTACCTTGGCGGTTTTTTATGGGCCTGAGTGCTTATACTTACAGTTTTATATTGCTGTACTGTAATGTATTCATCTTCTACAAGTAAATGTTTTCCTAGTTATATGCTGGAAGTAAACAAGCTATTGATGTTCCAGCCCCTGCATGTCTCATCCAGCCTCATCTTTTATGTTCTCCATATGTAGCTTCACCAAGCTAGTTCTTGTAGTTCCTTTAACTTGTGCTCTTTAATAGTCATGCTTTTGCATATGCTCTACTTAGAAATTCCTTTATTTTCTTCTTTACCTATGTAATCTGCTGTCCTTCAAGCCCCAGATTGTCAGCTTTTTGTGGAAGTTATTTTAAACCTCTGGCCATCTATTCCCTTACTTTGTTTCTTTAGCCACCTGAGCAATAACATCTGGCACACTGTGTGATCATTACTTTTGTCCATCTCTTTCCCTAGTCTTTAAGATCCTCAGTGGTAAGGATCATATTATTTATTACTAGTGGCATAAAAGCATTTAGTAAATATTCTTCAAAGAACACCATGTATTCCACATGTGCTATCACCTGAATTACTTGTGTAACCCACTGCTATAGATTTCTAAAATTTATATCAAGCATACTAATAGATTATTAACAAATTCATCTTTGAAATTTCATTCTTGTAGAAAAAGTAGCTCTTGTCTACTTTTGGGAGATCTGTTATACACAGAAATAATACACAACTTCTATGTAATATCGAATGTCCTAACTCATACAGCTTATGGGCAATGTAAAAGAAACTTCCGTGATGTTTTAAATATAAATGTTCAATACGTTGAAGTTGACTTAGTTTTCACCCGCTGATATTTTCACACATAGGCTCTGCGGTATTTTTTTCTTTGATAGCTGAAGAGCAAAATACATCATTGATTCAATCATGCATTCAACAGGTACTTTATTGGTGCCTACTAAATGCCAGACACTGTTCTAGGCTCTAGAGAGAACAGTAGTGAACAAAACATATCAAAATCCCTGCCCTTGTGGATTGTATAGGTTAGTACTGATAGACAATAAACAACAACAAAAAAAGAAAATTATATGTATATTGGATGGTTATAAATGAGATGAGCAAAAAAGAATTAGGGAAGGGGAATAGAAAATGATGGATTCAGTGAAAGAAGTTAAAATATTAAAAGGTCTAGCCAGAGAAGGCTTCACTGAGAAAGTAACATTTCAGTAAAGATCTAAAGATGGTGAGAGAGTGAGCCATGTGGCTATTTGGGATAAGAATTTACAGAAATAGCTAACAGTAACAGTACCCAGAACAAAAACCTTGAAATAGAAGTATGCCTGGAGTGTCCAAGAGATAAGAGAAAGCTCTTGTAGCTGGAAAAAATGAGGGAGGGTGTGAATCATAGGAACGAATGTCAAAAAGGTCATAGAGGAGCTAGATATGAAAGGACCTTGTGGGCCATTATAAGGCTGTTACTGTGAATAAGATGGGAAGGCATTGGAGAGGTTTAAGCAGAGGAATGACATTGTTTGACGTGTATTTTAATGGGATCACTCAAGCTATGTGGAGTGTCATGTGAAGAATAGAATGAAGGGCCAAGGATACCAGCTAAGAAGTTGTTGTAATAATCCAGGGGGGAAGAAGATAATGGCTTGGACCAGTGGGTAGCAGTGGAAGTGGTAAAAATGGATCCCATTCTGGATCTATTTTAAAGATAGTACTTAGAGAATTAGATACGAGGAGTAAGAGGAAGAGGCGAGTCAAGGATAATTCCAAGGATTTGGGCATGGGCAACTAGAAGGATGAAGTTGACTTTTTAAAAGTAGACACATGGGGCTGGGCGCAATGGCTCATGCTTGTAATCCTAGCATTCTGGAGGCCAAGGCAGGAGAATCACTTGAAGTCAGGAGTCAGAGATAAGCCTGAGCAAGAATGAGACCCCGTCTCTACTAAAAATAGAAAAAATTAGCTGGGCAACTAAAAATAGAAAAAAAAAAAAATTAGCCGGGCATGGTGGTGCACACCTGTAGTCCCAGCTACTCGGGAGGCTGAGGCAGGAGGATTGCTTGAGCCCAGGAGTTGGAGGTTGCTATGAACTAGGCTGACACCACAGTACTCTAGCCTGGGCAACAGAGCAAGACTGTATCCCAAAAAAAACAAAACAAAACAAAACATAGACACATGGGCTGGACATGGTAGCTCACACCTGTAATCCTAGCACTTTGGGAGGCCAAGGCAGGAGGATCACTTGATCCCAGACCAGCCTGAGCAACGTAGCAAGATGGGGGTCTCGCTCTTGCTCCAGCTAGTTTCAAATTCCTGGTGTCAAGCATGGTGGTGTGTGCCTGTAGTCCCAGCTACATGGGAGACTGAGATAAGAGGATTGCTTGAACCCAGGAGTTTGAGGTCGCTGTGAGCTTTAATGAGGGCACTGCACTCTAACCTGGGCAATAGAGTGAGACCCTGTCTCAAAAAAAAAAAAAAAAGAATAAACAAAGTATAGTAGGAGCAAGGTATAAAGCCAACCCTCAGGGTGATCAGCTAATGATGTAACTGTTCAAGAGAAGGTAACTGAACTTATAGTCTCTACAGTGTTTCATCCGTAATGTCCAGTGTACAATGAAACATTAACATCTTGAGAACAAACAGGAAATTATGGCACATAATCCAGAGAAAAAACAGTTAGTAGAAGTATACCCCTAGATGATCTACATGTGGGAATTAGCAGACATGAACTTTAAAGCCACTATTATAAATATTTAAAGGACTTAGTAGAAAAGGTAGTCATGATGAATAAAGAAATGGGGAATCTTGGCAAAAAAAAAAAAAAGAGAAAGAAAAAAGAACTTATAAAAACGAATCAAATGGAAACTCTAGAATTGAAAATTACAGTACCTGAAATGAAAACTTCACTGAATTGGCTTAACACATCCGAGATGTCAGAAGAAAGTTTCGGTGAACTTGAAGATAGATCAATAGAAATTAACCAATCTAGAAACATGGAAAAGATTGGGGAAAAAATTAACAAAACTTCAGTGACTTACGAAACAATATCAGGTAATCTAATACATGCATGGTTGGTGTCCCAAAAGGATAATAGAAAAAGAATGGGATAGAAAAAAATATTTGAAGAAATAGTGGCCTAAAATTTCCTCAACTTGGTGAAAAAAACATTAATATTACACACCCAAGGAGCTCAGTGAACTGCAAGCATGATAAATACAAAGGAAACCACACTTACACATACAGTAAACCAGAGATAGGAGAAAATCTTGCAGAGAAAACAAGACAAGTTACATACAAGGGAACAACAGTACAATTGACAGCCAACTTCTCCTAAGAAGCAACCAAAACCAAAGGACAAATGGAATGACCTCTTTAGAATGCTGAAGTACAAAAATTCTCAACCTTGAATTCTAGTGAAAATTTCCTTCAAAAATGAAAATATCTGTTAGATAAATGAAAGCTGAGAGACTCCATTGCAAGTAGGCCTGCACTATATGAAAGGCTAAAGGAAATTCTTCAGGCTTAAAGGAAACAGTACCAGGTGTAAACTTAAGTCTTTGGGAAGGAATGAAAGAGTATTAGAAGTGGTAAATATGTGGGTAAATATAAGAATGTCTTTTTTTTTCCTGAATTTCTTTAAAAAGCAACTGTTTAATTTAAAATGTATAACATCATATTTGTAGGGTTTATAATATATCTGGATGTAAAATATATGACAATAGTAGCACAAAGGAAGGGGATGACATAAATTAAATTCCAAGGGTCTTATATTTTATGTGAAGTGATACAAGAACAATTTTAAACAGACTATGATGAATTAGGCTATATTATTGTAATATCTAGAATAAAAAGTTAGAAAAAACTGGGTATAACTAATCCATCCCCTCTCCCCAACCCAAAAAATAAATAAATAAAAATGGCAGGAAAGGAAAAAC
This sequence comes from Avahi laniger, assembly GCA_963575035.1. Taxonomy (NCBI): domain Eukaryota; kingdom Metazoa; phylum Chordata; class Mammalia; order Primates; family Indriidae; genus Avahi; species Avahi laniger. Next base: position 10,266 of record CAUYSK010095187.1, read on the forward strand.
AAATAGCAAAATGATAGCTTATGCCCAGCCATATCAATAATCACAATAAATGTAAATGAACTACATTATCTTTGAAAGAGACTGTCAAACTAGATTTAAAAAAGCAAGATCCAACAATATACTTTCTATAATACATGCACTTTAAAACAGATTAAAAGTAATTGGGTAGAGAAAAAGATGGTATAAAATGCTAAGCAGTAATCCCAAAGTAGTCTTCAAAACAACATTTACCAAATAATGTACAGATAAAAGAAGCATTTATGAGGAAGACCTAATCCTAAGTGTGTATATAGCTAATGACAATTCTCAGCGTACTTAGAGATAAAACACAGAATTGAAATAGACAAATTCACAATTATAGTTGAATGTTTTAATATCCTTTCAGTACTTAATAGAACAACTAGGCAAAAAATCAGAATATAGACATTTGAAATAACACTACCAATCACCTTGATCTAATTTACATTTATGAAACACCATGCCGAACAGATGCAGAATATATATTCCTTTCAAATGCGCACTGGAACATTCACCAAGGTAGACCACTACATGATAGACCATGAATCTCAGTAAATATCAGAAGGTCGACATTGTACAAAGTATGTTCTCTGACCACAACAGAATTAATAATGATATCTAGAAAAGCCCCAAATATTTGGAAATTAAATAGCATACCTTCAGATAACTTATAGGTCATGGATGAATTAACAAGGAAATGCAAAAATATTTCTAACTAAATGATAATGAAAACATAACAAACATGTCAAAGTTTGTGGGATATAACTAAAGCAGTACTTAAAGGAAATTTGATTGTCTTAAATGTTTATATTAGAAAATAAGGAAAATCTTCTAGGCCTTAGGTTAGGCAAAGATTTCTTACATACATACTAAAAGTTTGGTCTGTAAAAGAAAAAATTGGTAAATTGGACCTCATCAAAATTTAAAACTTTTGTTATTTCAAAATATACCATTAAGAAAATGAAAAGGTAACCAATAGACTAGAAGAAAATGTTTAGAAAACACTTATCTGATAAACACTTGTATCCAGAATTTTAAAAACAACTCAAAAAGAGAACAAGCCAGGCACAGTGGCTCATACCTGTAATTCCAGCATTTAGGAGGCCAGGGCAGGAGCATTGCTTGAGGCCAAGAGTTTGAGACCAGTCTGAGCAGCAGAGCGAGATCCTGTCTCTACAAAAAAAAAATTAAAAATAGGAGGCTGAGGCCAGAGAATCACTTGAGCCCAGGAGTTTGAGGCTGCAGTGAGCATTGATCGTGTCACTGTACTCCAGTCTGGGCAACAGAGCAAGACCTCGTCTTTATTTTTACACACACAAACACACACACACACATACACATCTATATATATGACAATAGATATGAACAGATATTTTGAAATTATACAAATATCTAAAAAGCATATGAGGCCGGGCGCGGTGGCTCACGCCTGTAATCCTAGCACTCTGGGAGGCCGAGGTGGGCGGATCGTTCTGAGCTCAGGAGTTCGAGACCAGCCTGAGCAAGAGCGAGACCCCGACTCTACCAAAAATAGAAAGAAATTAATT
>CAUYSK010095190.1:0-43397 GCA_963575035.1 Avahi laniger
AAGATAAGATTTATGTACACCTTTTATAATCTTACAGTTTTCCCATTCTCTTTCTTTCTCTTTCTATACCCACTCATTTTATGTTTCATTTTTTTCTTCTTTTATTCTTTCAGTTGAATTCAGTCTTACAATAACTTCCAAACTAGGCAAAGCTAACTTTTTTTTTTACCAGAAACCACATCTTTATTATTTAATCTTTTGCACCAAAAATCACATCTTATTGTCTTTATACACTCTGTATGTAAAATTGTTTCCCTTATTTTTTCTAGTTTTAGTTACCATGTTAGTAAGAATTTTCAGTCTTAGTAACTTTAATTCATAGTGAAAACCTAAGAAGTAGGAAAGTTTGTGACTTACATACTAATAATTTATTAATATGCATTTTATAATTTTTATAAGCATGGGCTTTGTAATGGAATAATTTTTTAATATGGAGCAGGACATATTTTCTAGCAGATTTAAATATATTTTATCTCTGAAATAAGAAGCTATCCATGGGGGACAGAAAAGGTTGCAAATGGGTATTCAGAAATGTCCAAATCATATAAATAATTCAAAACAAACAAATTAATTCTTGTAAATGTTTCTTGCCTAACCTAGAGGCATCCATTGAGAAAATAATTTTTTTGATCGGTCTGAAGAACTTAAATTTTTTTGGAACTTCAATCTCTGCTGGAATACTCTTTAGCTAATTTATCTCCAAAGGACTGAGAATGGTGTGGGAAAGGTTATTATGTCTTTTGAAAATGGTTCAACAAAGTCAAACAGAAAATTTGAGCATTTAAATTGTTTTCTGTCAAAGTTAAATAAAAACCCTCTACAAAAGTACTTTCAAATCTCTTATCCGATTTAAGCCAGGAGAAACAGAAAGTGTCCCTCCTATTAAATTTGTCTTGTTCTAAAATCTGATTTTTCCAATAGGGCATGCAGATATACTTCAAAAGAACACAATTTTGGTCATTGCGTTTTGTAGCCATTTCAAGTCATGTGGATCCATTTACCTAAGCATTCACAAGATGGAGCTCCATAGGTAACGTACATAAATTTACCTGGTGTTTCCTGGTGGAGTTGACCCATAAGGGAAAGCTGAGTTTGGACATGCAGTTTCCCAACATTTAGGAGTGTCAAAATGGGCAAAACTGTTGGTGAAACAAATACACTGAGTATATTGACGTAAAAAAGAAATTAGTTATCAATAAAATACCCTGAGAAGAAAAAAGAAAGTGATCAAGGCCATAATAGTGTGTCAGGTAAAAGTGTGCTACTTGTGAGCATTGCTCCTCAAGGTGTCACCCAAGAGTTGTGAATCAGTCTATTACATGTCTTGGAGTCTCTTATCACCTTGTGATAGAAGAGCACTGAATATACTGGGTGATGAATCCCCATGTGTACCTTCCAGCTGAGTTAAAAGTCCCTGCAGATATTCTTGTGGGGAGGCCCTGAGACCGCTACAGCTTAATGAGAAATGTCTGGATGCCTCTTTAAAGTCTCTAGTTACCCAGGGCATCTGAATGGGTCTAAGTGAGCAGTTGCTCCTTTTTTGGTGGGTAAAAGAATTCATCCTCATGCATTTTTTATTTGGTTAGTTTTTTGGTTTGAATATGATGGGAATTGGTCACACATGAAAAAGTAAGTCTGAATTACAAACAGTAGAAAGCAGCTGCAATTTTAAAAGCAGGCTATGTAATTTTACACCAAAATAAGTTGGAGCCACCAATGCTAATGGTAAATACTTTGAACAGACATTTCTGTCCCGAGGCAGAAAAGGAAGGTTTTTGTTTTTTAATCTTGAAACCTAAATATCCTGCCTGTAGTTAGAGACAGAAGCCTCTGTTTTAGAAAGGCAGTGGTAATAAAAAGAGCTCAAGTAAACTCTAGACCTCACCAAAGAGTAGGGAGGTCTGAATTTGAAAGGATTCACCTCTTATACAAGAGCGTGTACTTGGAGCCAGAGGAACCCAGTGGGTTCTGGCTGGCCATGTGCTGAGTCCAGGAAGAGTTTGTGGTGCTTGCAGGGAAGGAGGTCACTCTGAATCTTGCTCAGAGCACAAGATGTTTCAACCTAAGGAAAGAAGCCTGAGACACAAAATACAATTTTAAAGAATTTACTTGAGCCAAGGTGAGGGCAGCTGCCTGAAAGTCTCAGATCCATGTAACTTTTTTTTTTTTTGTAAAGACTAGTCAAGTGCAGTATTGAGAAGGGAAAAAGTAGTAGAACAAGGAGTTCAATCTGTGACTGTGAACAATTAAGTGAGATAACTCACTACCTTCAGACCAGCCCATGTGTCTTCTTTTTCTTTGCTGTCTAGCAACCAAACCTTTTCCCAATAGTCCCTTGCAGTCTCTCTTCCCTGTGGCAGGCAGTAGCTGCTCTGCACTACAGTAGCTGGAGGGCTACTGTCTCAGCCTTGGTACAGCTGAATGTGACCAAAAGAAGGCTTAGGCTTGGACACCTAGGTATCCAGTGCTAGGGTCCTCAAGCTCTAGTCACACAAGGACATAGGGAAGAGTCAGCAGTTCTTCAAAGTGGGGACGGCAGGGACATGCCAAAATGCCCTTTCCTGCTTTGTGGCCTTAGCTGTAGGCCCTGGTCCCCCAACTTCCAGGCAGTTCCAAAAGCCCCAGATATTCCTCTGGTCCTTTCCCACTGTTTGAATAGTTTGCAATGGAGAACCCTGAAAAACACAGCTGAATGGCACCATCATGTGTGTAATGGCACCACGTTTAATCCCCTGAAGAGATTCTTTCTAGGTTTTGCTGCTGTGTAAGAAAAGTCACAAAAGACAACCAGGGGTGTATCTAGTACAGTGCCTGGAATGTGGTGAGGACTCTAGCTTCTGTGCCCTCAACTTCCCTGTGAGCATCCCCGCATGAATGTACCATCACTTTAAGGTCATATTGGTTGTGCTGCTCTCCTCTCGGGTGTGTAATTCCTAACAGACTCTCCTATCTCAGTACATTTCCAGACACTGCTGCTTCTCTATACCCACATTGTTATATCCCTCCTCTGCTTCATGTTTTCAAACTCTACTTGTTTTTTTTTTTTACAACTAAATTCAAAAGCAAGTCAAAGTATATGTACTTGCTTAGGTCATGTCTTATAATTCTAATTACTATAAATATGCTTACTCATCCTGAGATCACTATATATTAAGAGAAAGCTTCCCCAAATGGAAAAGGAAAACAGCAGATACTACTGCTCTATCAATCCACTCTGAGCTCAGATCTAAACAGAACTGTCCCAGACATCTAAGTACAAGGTTTTCAGAAGACACAGATCTCATTTGACTTGTTTTGTACATACTTTTCATTTTTTCACAACAGATAGTGTTCTATGTACCCAATATAGCAACATGGACATCAGACTTTCTTAAATTAAACAACAAAACTAAAATTACTTCTATAGTTCCAGGTTCACAGGCAGGTGAGGCATTCTAGCAAAACTACTGCAAGAAAGGCCCTGGAGAAAGGGTCCCTGCACAAAGCTGCTCTGGATCAGACTTACCTTCCAGAAAAAGCACTACTGCTACTGGCCCAGGTCAACACAGAAAAGCCTAGGACCAGGGCTCTTTATAAATTAAGTTGCTGAAAAGAAAGTTTTAAATTAGAGTCTTCTATCTGATATTTAGTAGACAGTGAATTTAAGATTACTCCATTTCATAATAAGGGAGAGAAGCTGCTAAAAATACATTGATCTCCATAACACAAGCATTTCTTCTCTTTATAAATAATCACATTAAGGACTTAATTGATTATCTCCTTGGGAAATATATTTTATAAAAACGTCTTTGGCTGGTTCAATAATTATACATTTATTATAATTATACATATCTCAGGGTCTATATCATGTGCTTCATTTTACAATCCTTAACAAGACTTTTAAGATTTTAACCTCAATAAATAACACAAAATTAGAGAAATTCAAAGAGCTCCATCCAAGAATGTTGGGATGGAGGCTACTTAAGTCTCCTCCAAATTCTATAATTCTGGGGGGTGAAAAAGAGTTAAGAGTTCATGGTAGAGATGCAGCTATTTGGGAATAGCTTTATAAATCACAAAAATGCAAAACCACAATAGCCTATTAGTAAAAAGAATAAAAATTATTAAGGTAGGTATCTTAAAATAATAACTGAGAAAAGCTGGTCCTCAAAAGAGGAAACATTCAATTAAAAATGTTAGAAATGAAAGGCAAACTTTGATGACTGGTCATCACTGGGCTGAAAACACTTTTAACAGCCTTTTGCTAACCATATTTTTCAGAGAAAAAGAGCCAGAGTTTTAAGACTCAAAGGTCAAGTCACTTCCAATCTTGAGAGAGGAGGATTAGGTGGACAAGCTCTAAAGGAGAGGACTGGAGTACTATTTATAAATACCACACTCTGGGTCAGCCAGGTCTTTTCTCATTTGAAAGCTCCCTGGTGACTTACAGAAGGATGAGCACAAAAGAACACTGCTTTACTAAGGGAAACCTCATGCTTAGAGGAGAGCTGTCTCTGGTACCCTCTTATTTGCAGCCAGGCAGACATAAGGAAGCACTATCGTATGTAAAAATAAGAACATCTCAAAACTAAGCTTCAGAGCAAAACAATAAGCTTCAAAGCAAAATCAATAGTTTGCGAAGTATTAAGCCTTACGAAAGATAAAAAAAGGAAGTAAACATTCCACAAATATTGTGGAGGAATGGGAGACCCCTGGTTCAGGTTCTCTTATGTTTTAAAGAATAGATGTGACCTGGTATGATTTAGATGCAGTCCAATTCAGGAGTTTGGGACAGCCATGAGGTATATAGGAGGCAGTGAGTACAGAAAAAGTTTTCCAATAAAAAAAAAAAATACATAAAAAAAAAAGAAGGCAGTGAGGGAGGTGGGTGGTAGGAGTAGGAAGGCAAGGGTTGGGGATTGAGAGAAATCAGTTAGATGAATGGGGTACTAGGTAAATTTCCTTGAGAGATGTGAATGCAGGAAATATGATAAAAGGATTTAAACTATTTTGTAATAATCATCTAGGAGAATTTTGGAATGAGTACACTGTTTCTGGGAGTCTTAGTTTTAAATGGAAATGGTCAACATCAATTTTTATGTAATAAAAAGATCCACTATACATGCCAGTAGCTCACTGGCCAGTTGAAGAAGGAAGGAACAATGAGAGAAATTAGGGTAAGAGAAGAGAGAATGAGAAGGAATGGGGAAGGCAGAGAGGGGAAAGAGAAAAGACACAAGGCGGACACACATAGAGGGAGAGAGAGACAAAGGAGGGAGAGTAAAGAAGGGAAAAAGAAAATGGGGAAAACATACAAATAGAAATGTCCACAGACAACTCGGAATCAAGAGACAGAGCCAGGACAGAAGGGAACAAAAAAGAAAGAGACTCAGGAAGTTTGGAGATGAGATTCCACAGTTTTTTCCTACTTTAACATTGTGTGGTTGTCTGGGTTAGTGGCTTTCATGGGATGGTTTGAAATTGATGGGCAAAAAAGGAAGACTGACCATCCCAACTGTTAAGCCCTTCTGAATTTTTTTTTTTTTTTTTTTTTTTTTTTTAGAGAAGAGTCTTACTTTAACATCCAGGCTAGAGTGCAGTGGTAGGAACAAAGCTCACTGTAACCTTGAACTCAGGTGATCCTCCTGTCTCAGTCTCCCAAGAAGCTGGAATTACAGGCAAGTGCCACCACATCCAGTTAATTTAAAAAAAATTTTTTTTGTAAAGATGGGGTCTTGCTGTTTCCCAGGGTGGTTGGTGTGAACTCCTGGCCTCAAGCGATCCTCCCGCCTCGGCCTCCCAAAGTGTTGAGATTACAGGCGTGAGCCACCATGCCCATCCTGAAAATGTTAACTGGCTCATTCACAGTTTTGTATAATTTACTGTGATACTTCTAATAATGAAAGAGGGTGTTAACTGGAGAGCACACAGACAAGTTGGTTTGTATAATGTGCTTAGAACAGTGCCTGGACATTTAGGAAGCAGTGTGTTAGCTATTATTATCATTAATAATAATTAATTATCATCTCCCATCTAGCATTCTGATTGGTTTTCCTTGTTTGCATTCTTGCCTTCTTCTCTAACCCATTCTCTTCATAGAAGGAAGGGGTATTTTTTTTTTTTTTTTTTTTTTGAGACAGAGTCTCACTCTTTTGCCCAGGCTAGAGTGAGTGCCGTGGTGTCAGCCTAGCTCACAGCAATCTCAAACTCCTGGGATCAAGTGATCCTTCTGCCTCAGCCTCCCGAGTAGCTGGGACTACAGGCATGCACCACAATGCCCGGCTAATTTTTTCTATATATTTTTAGTTGTCCAATTAATTTCTTTCTAATTTTAGTAGAGACAGGGTCTCGCTCTTGCTCAGGCTGATCTCGAACTCCTGAGCTCAAACAATCCGCCCGCCTAGGCCTCCCAGAGAGCTAGGATTACAGGCGTGAGCCACCGCGCCCGGCCGGAAGGGGTCTTTTAAAACTGTAAGTCAGATGTCAATCCCTGGCTTTCTTCTGCACTTAAAAATAATTGATACCCTTGGCAACATAGCAAGATCCTATCTCTACAAAAAATAAAAAAATTAGCCGGGCTTGGTGGCATGTGCCTATAGTTCTAGCTACTCAGAAGGCTGAGGCAGGAGGATATAGCTCAAGCCCAGAAGTTTGAGGCTGCAGTGAGCTATGATCACATCACCGTATTCCAGCCTGGGCAACAAATACCATTCTTTTTCTGCAACACACTAACACCTCTTCTTGCCTGTGTCAGACAGATGAGAACTCCTTACCTTATTCTTCACACCCTTAGGTCCTGGCTTCAGTGGCCCCTCCTCTGGAGGCCTTTGGGCTCACTCAGACTACAGCAGTTTCTGAATGTAGATTTGCCTAACTTCTAAGTTGGGGTTCCTGCTGTGCCTTGATGCCAGCACCTCACTAGTGTCTGGCCTCCCCTAAGCAGACTATTTGTGATATCTCTGTCTCCCTCGAGTAGAGGCTAAATACCTCTCCACCTTTGGTATGTTACTTTCCTGGTCAAAGACTTTCAATGGATCCTCACAGACTAATCCAGGATTCTCCACATACCTCATCTCAAACTATCATTCATTCATTTATTCATTCAATAAATGCTTATTGACAACCTACTATATGGCAAGTACTAATGTAAAAGTTGCATATAAAAAATTTAGGCAGGCTGGGAGTGGTGGCTCACGCCTGTTATCCCAGCAGTCTGGGAGGCCGAGGCAGGCAGATTGCTTGAGCTCAGGAGTTCGAGACCAGCCTGAGCAAGAGAGCCCTTCTCTACTAAAAAAATAGAAACAAATTAGCTGGACAACTAAAAAAAAAAAAAAAATATATATATATATATATACATATATATATATATACATAAATTAGCTGAGCATGGTGGTGTATGCCTGTAGTCCCAGCTACTTGGGAAGCTGAGGCAGGAGGATCGCTTGAGCCCAGAAGTTTGAGGTTGCTGTGAGCTAAGCTGACGCCACAGCACTATATCCATGGCAACAGAGTAAAACTCTGACTCAAAAAAAAAAAAAAAAAGGAAATATATCTTTTCATTGGAAAGATAAGATTGCATTATATTCAGGGTAACCTTATATTTAGGCATTATTCTGATAATTTTATGGGTTCCTTCTGGTTAAAATCAAAGGACTATTTACTCCTCTTCTTTAAAATAGTTCATACGCAAGCTGGACACGTCTCAATGATAATGAGATAATGCTCTAATGATATTAACCCAAATCCTGATTATAGATCCAGGGATGTATTATCTAAAATATTTCAATTCTTAATTCACCAACAAGGAAACTGGCTTATCAGGTACAATTCTATTCTAGTCTTTTTTAAAAAACCAAACATTTTATGTCAGGATAGTTTTTGATTTACAGAAAAGTTGTAAAGTAGTAGAGTTCTCACATATCTCACACACCCTGTTTCCCCTATTATTAACATCTTACATTTGTCACTAATGAACCAACATCAATACATTATTATTAACTAAAGTCCAACCTTTATTTGGATTTCCTTAGTTGTAACCTAATGTCGTTCTCTCGTTACAGAATCCCACTCAAGATTATCACATTACATTTAGTTATCATGTCTCCTGAGGCTCCTCTTGGCTGTGAGAGGTTTTCTAGACTTTCTTTGTTTTTGATAACCTTGACAGTTTTGATGAGTACTCATCAGGTGTTTTGTGGGGTGTCCATCAATTGGGGTTTGTCTGATTTTTTTTTCTCGTGACTAGACTGGGGTTATGGGTTTTTGGAAAGAAGACCACAATGGTAAAGTGCCATTTTCATTACCTCAATATCAAGGGTACATGCTATCAACATAATTTATCACTGTTGATGTCAACTTTGATTACCTGGCTGAGGTAATCAAAGTGTTTGTCAGCTTCCTCCACTGTGAAGTTACTCTTCCCCTCTTCCACTCCTTTCCACATTATTGTCTTTGGATGGAAGTTACTAAATGCAGAACAACTTAAGGGATGGGGAGTTATGCTCCACTTCCTTGAGGGAAGAATAACTATATGAATTATTTGGAATTATGCACTGGAGATGTCTCTTCTCTCTATGTATTTATTTATTCAATCATTTATTTATATCACTCCAGTTGGTTTTTTTAATCAAATGACTGTGCTCTGACATCTAAATCTTTATCTCCAACATGAAAATATTTCGACACTAATCAATCTGCTTAAAAATATTTGAGATATCTACATATAAGTCTCAGGAATTCATTTGGGTTGTAAGGGGAAGATAGAGACCATAAGGAATGTCAGTGTACAATCAGAAGGAAAAGCTGAGAGCGGGAAGAATACAATTGGTTTAGAGCAGAACACCCACACTGTAGTCCAAGTTCTAGCACATAGCAGCTGCATGATCTTAGATAAGATCTAAGATAACCTGCCTGAGTTTTAATTTGTAAAAACAAATAATACCAAGGCCTTAAGATTCTTCTAGGAATATATGAAATGCCTACAAAAATGGTTTATAATTTGTAAAACATGATACAAGTATAAGACATTATTATCATAATTATTTAGGATGAGAAAAGGCAAAATTATGGAAGTAACTTATGAACTGTTTCAAATTCTCTAAAAAAAGCACATATTATATTATTCTTTTTCTCTCTAAAATCTTCATAAAGGGAAAGTAACTAAAAGCTTAGTTGTATTAATTAGTGTTGAACTTTGGTTTTAGTCACTCAAAACCTAGAAAACCTGCTGCAGTCTTTTGTATTGTTCACATATTAATCTCCATCCCTTCTTGTCCTTATCTGTTTAAGAGTAGAGATAAGGCCTAATTCTACTTCTGTAGTTGTGTTATATATATTAAATATTAAATAGATGCTGAACAGAAATTGTATTTGAAGGATTTGAGTATCTTGAGAAAAAATTAAAGGAAGGGATGGTTCTCTTAGTTTTAGCATTTCAAATAAAACCTAACTTTAATTTCTTCTGGTTTTTTACTTTACCCACATTATGCACAGAATTCAGGGCTAATATATAATAACTAAAAATTAAGAGTTAGATTATTTTTGAGAAAAATCACTAGAAAACAATGATTGTTTCCTACTGTTGGCACTTGCTGTCCAGTTAGTTCTCTTAAGGTATTTCCTCTCTTTTATATTGTTGGTATGACAGCCTGCCAACTAATTTTTCTCCTTCAATTTCTAGTCCATTGTTTCTCAAAGTGTGGTTCCATGAATTTGTTGAAAATGCTGTTTCCAAGGCCTCATCTCAGACCTACTTAATCAGAATCTCTGGGTAAAGTCTGGGAATGTTGAACCAACAGCCCTGTTTTTACAATCTAATACACTGTCACTAGGGTTACAGTCCTAGAATACAAGGTGGATCAAATTAGATCAAATTACTACTTCCTCTTCAAAAACCTTCAGTAGGTTCATTCGCTGTTCATCGAACAGTCCTAACTTCTTAGTTTAGCATTTAAATTTCTTTACATTGTGGCTCTAACATCTCTCTAGTTTGTTTCCCTTTGTGCTTCACACTCTTTCCCACACTGCTTTTCATCCAGGCACAGTGAATTTACTATGCACTTAGGCAGCTCTATGCCCTCTAGTCAGCACACACTCTCCTTTGAAGCCTCTTACAAGAGAAGAGAGCAAAATCCAAAGAGTTGAGTTGCCTTCTGGGAAGCGAATCAAGTGTTCCGGTGACAAGGCCATAGCAGACAAAACTGATAAAGGAGAAAGAAATCTTTCCTTAACTTAGAGGATCCCTGTATTCACGACAGAGGAAAATGGGAGTAAAAAAGACAGCAATTATCATTAGCAGAGGCTGGCTACAATTGCCCAGATGTACCAATTGCAGAGCAAAGCCAGCTATGTCACCCCATGAACATCCCTCTAAAATACATCAAGTCTGACTAGTCTTTATTTCCATTGCTAAGAGAAGGAAATGTCTTTTGTGTTTTTTATATAAGAATGTCATTAATGCTGTGCAGCAAAACTTGTTCCAAAGAGTGGCAGAGTTTCTCATTGTGTGATAAGACTTAAGGGTGGTAAACCAGAGTAGATAAGCACCTTGGCCAAGGTTACATAGCGATGATAAAATAACAATCTTATTCTTCTTGCTCGGCCATCACCTTTCGTATCTTTTCCTCCAAAGATTAAAATTTACCCTTATTTCTAGGAATGGACTAAATATTTATGTCCCCCCCGCAAAATTCATACAGTAAAATCCTAATCCCCAACATGATGGTATTAGGAGATGGGGTCTTTGGGAGGTGATTATTTCATGAGGGTGGCACTCTTATGAATAAGATTAGTGCCCTTTATAAAAGGGACCCCAGAGAGCTTTCTCCTTCTTTCTTTTTTTTTTTTTTTGAGACAGAGTCTCTCTCTGTAGTCCGGGCTAGAGTGCTGTGGCGTCAGTTTAGCTCACAGCAACCTCAAACTCCTAGGCTTAAGCAATCCTTCTGCCTCAGCCTCCCAAGTAGCTGGGACTACAAGCATGCGCCACCATGCCTGGCTAACTTTTCTATATATTTTTAGTTGTCCAGCTAATTTCTTTCTATTTTTAGTGGAGACAGGGGTCTCACTCTTGCTCAGGCTGGTCTCGAACTCCTGAGCTCAAGCGATCCGCCTCCTCAGCCTCCCAGAATGCTAGGATTACAGGCGTGAGCCACCACACCCGGCCTCTCCTTCTCTTTTAACCACATGAGGCTATAATGAGAAGACAGCAGTCTGCAACCTGGGAGAAGGCCCTCAGCAGAACCTGACCATGCTGGTACCTTGATCTCAGACTTCCAAACTCCAGAACTATGAGAAATAAGTTTCTGTTGCAATAATATATAAATCACACAGTCTTTGGCATTTTGTTATAGCAGCCTGAACTGACTGAGATATTTCTATTATAATTTTTAAATCACCATGTGACTCTAACATCTAATTTACCTTTTTTTTTTTGAGACAGTCTTAATCTGTTGCCCAGGCTAGAGTGCCGTGGTGTCAATCTAGCTCACAGCAACCTCAAATTCCTGGGCTCAAGGGATCCTCCTGCCTCAGACTCTCGAGTAGCTGGGACTACAGACATGCACCGCCACACCCGGATAATTTTTTTTGTCTTTAGTTGCCTAATTTCTTTCTATTTTGTCTTTTCTTTCTTTTTTCTTTTTCATTTCTTAATTTCTTTCTATTTTTTTAGTAGAGTCAGGGTCTAGTTTTTTTTTTTTTTTTTTTGAGATAGAGTCTCACTCTTGCCTGGGCTAGAGTGCCATGGCATCAGCCTAGTTCATAGCAACCTCACACTCCTAGGCTCAAGCAATCCTTCTGCCTCAGCCTCCTGAGCAGCTGGGACTACAGGCATGTGCCACCAAGCCCGGCTAATTTTTTCTATATATTTTTAGTTGGTCGATTAATTTATTTTCTATTTTTAGTAGAGACGGGGTTTCGCTCTTGCTCAGGCTGGTTTCGAACTCCTGAGCTCAAACAATCCATCCGCCTTGGCCTCCCAGAGTGCTAGGATTACAGGCGTAAGCCACTGCGCCTGGCCTAGGGTCTAGCTCTTGCTGAGGCTGGTCTCAAACTTTTGGGCTCAAGCAATCCTCCCACCTCGGCCTCCGAAGTACTAGGATTACAGGCATGAGCCACCATACCCAGAGTATGGGTCTTTTTACAAACAAGCTGTTTTTCATTTCATTAAGAAAGGTAATGGGGTAATTAGGTAATTAGGCTGGGCGTGGTGGCTCATGTCTGTAATCCTAGCACTCTGGGAGCTGAGGCAGGAGGATCATTTGACATCAGGAGTTTGAGACCAGCCTAAGCAACATAGCAAGACTCCCATCTCTACAGACAACAGAAAAATTAGTTGGGTGTGGTGCTGCACGCCTGTAGTCCCAGCTACTTGGAAGGCTGAGGCAGGAGGATCGCTTGACCCTAGGAATTTGAGGTTGCAGTCAGCTACGATGATACCACTGCACCCTAGCCCCAGCAATAGAGCAAGATCTTGTTTCTAAAAACAAACAAACAACTAAGAAAAAAACTGTAAATGCTACTGAGGGACACAAAAGGAATCTTAAATACTAAGTTGAAACATATTCCCTACTTTTGGATAGAAAAACTTAATGTTATAAAGATGTAATATCCATAAATTCATCTGTAAATTTAACAAAATCCCTATAGGGGATAAAAAAAAAAGCAGACAAGGATTGAAAAAAAAAAAAGATAAGCTGATTCCAAAGTTCATATAGAAACTATGAGGGTCACCACGAAAATTCCGAAAAGAGTAACGAGGAAATATATCCTTCGAGGTATTAAAATTTACAAAGCTACAGTAATTAAAATAGTGTATAGTGTTAGATATGACTAGATAAAGGGATGAAAATAAAATGTTCACCTAGAAAATGAAATCATATGGAATTTAGTATATGTTAATGGAAACATTTTAAATCAGTGGCAAAAAAAAGGATTGACTCAATAGCACCAAATGGGACTAAAGGGTAGCCATCTGGAAAAATTAAATTAAACCTTCCTCTCATTCCTTCCACTAAAATGTTTTTCAGATAGCTCAAAGATTAAAAAAGAAAAAGAAAAGAAACCAGAAAACATGGGAATCTTTTTGTAATCTAGGAAAAGTGATACTTTGACAAAAAATCTAGGAGCCTTAAAAGCAAATCTGTCTCTTTCTTCTCTGACCAAAGCTGAAAACTGCCATAATAGTCTTATTTCAATGACACTGTTATTGTCTTACTCTTCCACTGAAAACCTGTAAAGTTTCCTTCTTTCTTTCAATATATAATTCATTCCTTCATCTGATTCTTGAAAGATGTAATCCAGCTTTTAAACTGAAAAAATTTTTTTTTTTGGTTGGGGAGACTTGTTTTCATTGTATAACTTCTTGTAATGTCTGAAAAATTTTAAATCTGTGTATTACTTAAAAGCATAAATGACTTTGGTTAATAATTAAGAAGTAATCTTAAAATCAAAGAACAGGCCAAATTTTTGATATCCTAGGTTACTTGAATTTCTTTCTTTCATTGGAAGATTTCTCTTTAGTGATAATTCAGGCCAAAGTTCCTCATTACTCCAATGTATAGTAACTTCCTGCAGAATAAGAGGACTCCAGCAGGGTCTGCTGAATTTGATCAGATTACTCTCTGTGTAGCAGCTTCTGCCATGTCAACTCTGCTATCATCTGGTTTCAGTTCACTAAAGACAGAGGTATGTGGCTTCTTTGAATAGAGGGGCACAATTATCAGGCCAGACATTTGGACCTCTTGGCTAAAATAGACATTATAGTCCTATATCTCTGAACTAATCAACATTTAAAAATCAGTTTCCACTTTCCAAATGGGTCTTCTCAATGCCTATTTTCTTGTCTTCCTCTGTCTGATTTTCTAGTACTTGCCCCCATTGTCCTTCCTCTTCTGAACTCTCATAGCGCTTCCAGTGGGCATTTTGAGTACTAGTTATCATCTTCCTAATTTGATTACGGGATTCTTGAGGGCATGGGTATTTCTTCTTACTGAGTTGATAGCAAAAGCAGGGAAATCTCTGGTTGGGAGTTATTGACATTTGTTTGGTCATATTGATCCGTAACTTTTTGGTGCACTAACAGTACTTAAGAAAAATTTTCTTTTTCTTTTGGGTAATATGGTAAGAAGAATAATTGAAAAATTGCTTACAAATTATTAAACTTGGGGTATTCTATATAAGGATAGTCAATATTAGTTTTTTTATATATTTCCTTAAGAAGAATTTTACACTGCAATTCATATTTGAATCAAGGCAAAAAAGGGACTAATTTCTTAATCAGTATTTTTATTGTACTTTGTAAAGTTCAAGTTAATTTATCTATTTTTCATGGCACTTATTACCACATACCTTAGAGGTATCATACAGTTCTTTTTTATCTAGGACTTAGTTCTTATTTTCAATTTATTTATAAATAATCAGATTCTAGAAACAATCCTTTCCTGATATTTTAAGAACAGTTTAGAATTATGATCTTTGGGAAATGGTCTCTCTTAAAGATGTTACCAAATCTATGCCAGAGAAACAAAGATCATTAGCTCTATTAGCATGAAACTTTACTAAGTGCAAAGGAATCATTTTTCAATAGGATATTATTATTATAGTCTCCTTTATATGTTCATACTACTTTTTGAGATTTGCTAGCTTTATAAAATAAATGAGTACATCTGTTTGCTGATAAATTGAATGTACACATTTTACATTTGATTAGAAAAAGGTAACAGATCTAAAATCCCATGCCTTAATTTAAGAGAAGAGTGAGAACACTTTGTTTAATACAGGGGAATTTAATTTTGGCAATTTAAAACAGTCACGTGAAAATGAAGATTTTGGTAAATTAAACAATTTTAAAAGCTCTACAGGAATTGACTGTTTTAAAGGTACCAAATGAGTTGTTTTTTTTTTTTTTTTTTTTTTGAGACAGGGTCTTGCTCTGTCGCCCTAGGTAGAGTGCAGTAGTGTCCTTATAGCTCACTACAACCTCAAACTCCTGGGCTCAAGTGATTCTCCTGCCTCAGCCTCCTCAGTAACTGGGACTACAGGTGTACATCACCACGCCCAGCTAATTTTTCTATTTTTTGTGGAGACAGGGTCTTCCTCTTGCTTGGGTTGGCCTTGAACTCCCGGGCTCAAGCAATCCTCCCTCCTCAGCCTCCCAAAGTGCTAGGATTACAGGCATGAGCCACCTCACCTGGCTGAGCTGTCTTATAATTGGAATAAATCTTCTGAAATATTCACATTTAAAACCCTAATTTGCAAGTAATAAGTGAACTGTTCACTGGAATTTTTAAAAGCAGGGCATATCCATTATTGGTCAGGGGCTTCATTGTGACAGAAAAGAATTTGTTATTCTAGGTGATAACTTCTAAAGATTATATCTCATATCATATTTCAGATAGTGAACGCCTTAAAAAGCCAAAATTTATCACAACACCACTGTAATGTCTTTCCTTAAGACACAAGACCTTTTTAAAAAAAATTTCTCTGACATCTTCATATTCATCTTATATTTCTCCAAGCCAGATTCTGAAATGCGTCACTGTTGTATCCATGACACCTTATATAATAAGCATGTACTGTTCTATTGCCTCAAGCAAGGCCCAAGTCCAAACTATCTGTATCTGAAGCAACTTACAGGGCAGCACTAACTTTGTATGACCACAAGAACCTGAAATTCTATGATATATCAGTAATATCTGGCAGAGGTGGCCTCTGTCAGTTTGTTCCTGTCAACATTATTTCCCTTCATCTCAGTCAAAAGCCACAGGGGAGGGATACAGGGTTTGCTTTTGACTTGTAACAACAGCAGAGGCTATGGACTCCCTCCCCTGCTTAATTTAACTTTGTTCCTCCCCTGGAAACAGGGTAAAACAGGAGACAGAACATACCAAACAGGATGTGTAATCTGCTATCTGTGAAACTTTTGGTTGGCTACTTGGGGAACGTGGAGATATCTGCCAGAGGAAGAACAAAAGGAAATTCTATAGAGCTGGCTTTGGCAGTAAAGTTCAGTGAGTTTCTCTGACCCTTTTCATTGCACAACTTCTCTTTTCTTTTAATGCACATACCTGAGTCTGATTGTAAATAAGATAGGGGAAAAGCAGCTAGTTCCACGACTGTACTGTGTGGATATTCACCAAGTGAACTCTTAGGATAATTACAGAGCATATATTATCCAAGTAAAACAGTAGTTAATGGTATTGCACCAATGTTGATTACCTGGTTTTGATAAGGGTTATGTAAGATGTGATCACTGAGGATCACTGGATCAAGGGTAGATGAGCACTCACTGTACTATTTTGGCAACGTCTTGGGAGTCAAAAATTATTTCAAAATAAAATTAAAAAGGAAAAAAGTAGAAAAAGATACCCATATGTACACCCACACCAGAGAGTCACTTGTTTCTAAGACAACATTTTAAGACTCTAAAGCCATGCTTTTCTTCATGCTAATTTTTCTATTTTTAGTAGAAATGGGGTCTTGCTCTTGTTCAGGCTGGTCTTGAACTCCTGAACTTGAAGTGATCCTCCAGCCTCGGCCTCCCAGAATGCTACGATTACAGGTATACTTTATTTATGTTTAAACCTTATTAGTTTTTTCCCTTTAATATCAGAGCAAAAAACAATATTTCAGTAACATAAAACTTTTAATAGGGAAATGAAGCAAATGAAATTAAAGAGAGCAGGGAGAGGGGTTTTTGGAAATCCTGTTTCTTGTCCTCTGTTATAGGGATGTTTATTTCTCACCCAGAGAATTACAAGTTCTAGAGGTGGGGAAAGATGTAGAAGAATTAACAGTTGTAGACAGGGCTGCTGATGGTAGTGTATTTGAACCCGGATAACTAGAAAAACAAGGGTACTTTATAAAAATTCAAGAGAGAAAATTTATTTTATTTTAGAGAGCAGGGTGAAGAAAGGGTTGGCAACAGTTTGGGGAAGGAGGGTGCTAACAGAGCCCTTTAAGAATCTCAAGGATGAAATGAAAAAAAAAGTTTATATTGAACATGCAGGTGGTAGTGATAGACACTAAAATAATAAGGTATACTTTAAGCTACAAAAATTAGTATGCTACTAGCACAAAAATGGGCAGATTGGTATACTAGAAAACCTAGGTGTGACCTCAGCAATATTAAGAATTTTATATATGCTAAATTCAAAATCAGTAAGGAAAAAATGGTTCTTACACTGTATACTGTATTCTAACACATCAAGAGTTAGATATAAAGAACATATAGGTGAATATTTATGTGACCTAAGGATAAGGAAGGCCTCTCTAAGCAGAAAAGCAAACAAATAAATCATAAAGACTAAAGTATATATAATTCTATAGAAAAAGTTCAGGACCTGAGTGGTTTCAGCAGAAGGGGAAGGGGACTAGGTTTGGGGATGGAGGTCAAAAAGACTCAATTATAGCCAGGCATTGTGGTGCCTGCCTATAGTTTGAGGTACCTGGGAGGCTGAGACAGGAGGATCGCTTGAGCCCAGGAGTTTGAGGTTGCTGTGGGCTACACTGATGCCACTGCACTCTAGCGGGGCAGCAGAGTGAGACTCTGTCTCAAACAAAAAAAAAAGACGCAATTAAAAAATTTTTTTTAAAAGAACATATTTGTGTATTACCTGGATAATTAAATTTAATTTAAAAACAGTTCAGAAAGTAAAAACATAGAAAATCTTTTGTAACTCAAAATCATGATAAACAGTTAAGTCAAATGAAAAACGAGAAAAATATTTGTAATATGACAAGCAAAAGGACAAGGTCTTTACTATATAAGGAGTACTTACATAGGATGAGAAAAAAACACCTCCAAAGAACACTAGGCAAAACATGGGGGAAATGTAAATTTTCACCTGTTAAACTGGCCCCCTGAGCCCGGCCCTTAGAGAAAGTGAAGGAGAGCTGTGCCCCTAGAGGGTTCCTAGTGAAGCTGCCTCTGTGGGGGAACAGTCAGGTTTCAGTG
Organism: Avahi laniger; assembly: GCA_963575035.1. Lineage (NCBI taxonomy): Eukaryota > Metazoa > Chordata > Mammalia > Primates > Indriidae > Avahi > Avahi laniger. The sequence continues at coordinate 17,933 of CAUYSK010095190.1, forward strand.
AGGCAGAAAGATGCAGGGAGGGCTCTGTGAGCAGCTCCAGGAGGTGGTGTTGGGGAGAACTGGGTGGAGTATAAAGCCAGGAGATGACACTACTGGAAGGGACTGGAGCCTGGAGGAGCCTGCATTTTGGGAAGACAGGAAGTTTATAGGAAGAAGAGTCAGGGAGTCGCTTATAGCCTATTCTCAAGGTTTCCAGTTTGGTGAAGGAGGACAAAATTATTTTGGTGCCAAAATTGCCTGAAGGCTTTGTCTCTGGGCACTGCCTTTCGTAACCTCCCCTGACCTTCCTTTCCAGACTGTCTCCAGGTCCTGATATTTCTTCCACTGAACTGCATTGTCACATTTCCATGTCATTGTTGGATTTCTGCAAGAACTGCCTAACTGCTTTCTCTCCCTCTCCATTTCTTCCCCTCTTCATTCCAGTCCAGTCTGCACATTGCTGCCAGACTAATCTTTCTCAAATATCACTTGGATCATGTCACCTCTGTGCTCAAAACCTTCTAACACTTCCCCTCCTCACTGGATCAAGTTTAGACACCACAGTCCAACACCCTTAACTCTGCGGGGTGTCTCTAGTTCACCTCAAAAAACATCTGTTGCAGCCAAAGAGGGTCAATCACTACTGACCTGTTCCTATATGTGACTATCACCCCAAACCTTTTTTATGCTTTTCCCAATCCTGATTTCCACCTGAACACTTTTTCTTCTCTCTTTACTTATCCATATTCCAGCATTCTTTCACATTCAGTTTCACTCCCTCTCCTCCCATCGCTATACAATGTGGTTAAAACATAGCCGTGGAGTCTGGCAAGCCCTGAGTATAACTGTGGCTCTGCCATTTAATAGCTTTGTGACCTTGTAGTTTTTGAGGCTAGTTTGCCTCAACTCCAAAATGTAATAAATACTTACATGATTTTTGTGAAGATTTGTTGAGATTCAATGTATATAAAACTAACAGAGTACCTGCAACACAGTAAGTACTCACTAGATTAGTATTAATATTATTGTCCAAATGTACTCTTTTCTCCAAGTGTAAAGCCTTTCTTACTAGCTTGTGTGTACTGTTTTCTTTCTCTTAACAGTTAACTTTTTATAGTTAGGTCTTGTTTCCACATACTTTATATATTTCATCTCATTGACAGCTGGTTTAGCAAGCCCTATATTAGGTGCTTTATATATGCAAAACCCTGTGAATTAGTTGTTACTTCACTTTCTGGATCGAAAAACTAACTTTTAGAGATATTAAAAATCTTACTTAATATTAAACAGCTGGTAAATAACAGGATGAAGATGCAGGTGATACTTTGACTGATTTATTTTTAAGATTTAAAATTTCCTAGGATTTTTATGAATTATCATTGGGCAGTCCTAATGAGCCAGTTCTATCGTTCTTCTCTTACAAGGAGATGTCCCCCAGGAAGAACTGAGCGCCGTCACTAGATCTGGCTTCAACATCGCTCCCCAGACAGCCAGAGCCTGTGCTTTCCTCCAGGGACTGCTGTTCCCCTTTGACTTTCACAAAGAAAGCACACTGGAAGCCTTATGTTTCACTATAAGAAAAGAAAGAAGACCACTTCCAGAGTCAGAAATCATGCCATCAGGCGTCAAGAATAAAACCGAGGTTTCCACCAGCAAAATGCATCCTTTATCCTCCTTTAGTTTTTTAAAGGAAAAAAACCAGATAGGCCCTTACTAGAAAGAGCCTAGCCTACTAAGTACAGAAGAATAGGCCAACTTTTCCCAAAGGTAACATTTACAAGAGTGTGAGTCTTAAGAGACAGAAAGACAAAACTCTAAAGGGCATGGGAAGGAGAGAGCCCACTACTGATTATTCTTTAGTGTGATCTATTAAATGAGAACTCAATGACATACACCTAGAATTTTTTTTAATTGAAGGAATGCGAAAACAAACTATCATATTAATTGATATCAAAATTATGTATAGAAATTGATTTTCAGTAGAATAAACATACATCAGGCTTCTTTAGAAGCCTATAGTTTCCACACTGAAAAAGCACAGCCTCTGAACTAAACCTGGAAATTTTTTTTTTTTTTTTTTTTTTGAGACAAAGTCTCACTCTGTTGCCCTGGCTAGAGTGAATGCCATGGTGTTAGCCTAGCTCACAGCAACCTCAAACTCCTGGGCTCAAGCAATCCTTCTGTCTCAGCCTCCCGAATAGCTGGGACTGCAGGCATGCACCACCATGCCCGGCTAATGTTTTCCATATGTTTTTAGTTGTCCAGATAATTTCTTTCTATTTTTTTTTTTTTTTTTAGTAGAGACGGGGTCTCGCTCTTGCTCAGGCTGGTCTCGAACTCCTGAGGTCGAAAAATCCTCCCGCCTCGGCCTCCCAGAGTGCTAAGATCACAGGCGTGAGCCACCGCACCCGGCCCAGCAAGTTGTTGACTTTCCATGACTTTTTATGTAGATTTGAGAGTTCCTCTTGAAATTGATTTCTAGTTTTATTCCACTCTGATCTGAGAAGGCATATGGAATGATTTTGATTTTTCTGAATTTACTGACACATGTTTTGTGGACTATTATATGATCTATCTTGGAAAATATCCCATGTGCTGATGAGAAGAATGTACACTTTGCAGTTTTGGGGTAGAACATTCTGTAGATGTCTGTTAGGTCTATTTGTTCTAGGAAAGCACAATTTTAAGCAGATAGTACATATTCAATAAATGTTAGATGCTATTATTATTGATGTAACTGATTCAACTGAATCATAGCCAAAATTCAGATATAGACCATATTCTTTGTGGCCACTCAATATGATGGGCACAAGTACTCTGGTGCAGGGATACAAGGTTCACACTCCATGGAACTTGTGGTCTAGAAGGGAAGATGGCCAATAAATAAATAGGAATCAGGCAGTGACAAGTGTTCTACTGACGGCTTATTCCACAGACACGGGTGGCCCAAAGAGGGAATGGCCAACTCAGCCTATAAGGAGTCCTAGGGGGAATTTCTCATCAGAACAGTGGAGCTAGTTTTCTAATATAATATGTAGTCAAATTTAATTGCCAATGAATTATACAATAATTTATTACTGTTTAATAAGGAGCAAAGAGGTAGAGATTAATTTGAAATCATATCAAAAGAGGCTTTACTGATGCACACAAGCACAATGTTACCTAATCTTTGGGATTTTATGATATACTAACACTTCAGATAAAATGAAGGCATCCACATCAGTTTGACAGATTTTGATTTTGCCAAATAAGGATTGAAAGGCAAGCAACTATAACTTACTTCCACTACTATTTAATAAAAAGAAATCACATTTCATCCCCAAAAGTATAATTTTAGAATAAAAGGGAGTCCAATAAATTGACTAAGTTGAGCTTTGTAAAGAATTCATAACATTTGTCTCATTTCCCCCCACATTGAGGAAAACCTCCTTTGGGGCTGGCACAGGCTTTGAACCAGGGAAGGCTGGTCAGTGGAAAACTAGAGGGCAAAGGCTAGGGTCTATGCTCTGGCTTCCAGCCCTGGTGGCTCACCTGGCATCTGTGCGATCTTGGACACAGCACTGAGGTCTCTCCTGATCTCGGTGTATTGTCTTTTCCCACAGCTACCTCTTAAAGCTATGGGGAAGATCAAGATCAGAAGGCATTACGTAAGTGAAATAGTTTTGCCAACTGCTCCTTTAATGCAGTGGATTATTAAGAAAAGGTGGCACGTTGCTAAGTCTGAATTAGGTAGCTCAGAGTTCCACAGCCAAACAATAGGTGGGTACAGTTAAGCCTGAACTTCATGCACCGGCGGGGCATGCTCAGCCAGTGAGCAGGAGCTCCAGGAGGAGGAGGAAGTGACAGATACAACCAGAAATCTTCACTGGGGGCAGAAAGTCAGGGAGAAGGCTTTGAACTTTATCCTAAAAATAATGGAAAAACATTTAAATGATGGGAAGATTGGGGAAAGTACAATGACAAAAGGGGAGTTTTTAATGTCAATATAATGTCTATTTAAATGAGTAAAGGGACATTTGGATTTTTTTATGATTATTACTTGGGACTTCCTTGACATAATCTCTCAGTTGACTGAACACTCCCCTTTGACCTCTCCCTCCTCCGGGACCAACTCAGGTTTAATTGAAGCTTTTGTCTCTATCTCTGCCTTTGACAGCTGGGAGATTAGCAGGGGTTTGGCTAATTAGTATTTAACTGTTCACTAATGTTCCCATGGGTTTGTCAATCACAATCTAGTTAAAATGGATCCAGAGTTTTCAAAATCTTGAAAAAGGGTTGCTGTGTCGAAGCCGATTCAATTTTTTGAAAGGTTTAAAGCAAGAATCAAATCTACCTCTATGATCTTTTCAGGTACATTCCCCAAGAAAACGGTATTTTGAATTGGAAATATGCTGCAGTCCTCTTTAAATGCACAGGCTCCAAAGTGAGAGTTAAGAATGAATGATGGGTCTCCATGCAGACCTGAGGTCTTAAGGTCTCTGTTTAAAGTAGCCAGCAGTGACATGCTCCCTGTGCTTCCCAGGTAGCTTAGGAAGCACAGGAAGAGATAGGCCTCGAGATGGTATAGTTAGCTCCCAAAGTCTACTGAAAGATGCATTCAACTTGATCGTCCACTTTTATTCATTCAGGCAGTCAATCATTCAATAAATATTTACTCTTTCTGGGTGCTAGGCAGTGAACTGATGCTGAGAATAGAGATGGAAAGATTTTTCTTCTAAAGAAGCTGACATTTTAGAGGGGAGACAGATATACAAACAACTGCCGTACTGTGCAACACAATGCGTGTATCTTATGTAATGCAAAGTCTTATTAAGGTGTGGCATGGAGCAACAAGAGCACAGAAGGAAGATGTGTAGTGTGACAGCTATCTAGGAAAGGCTTTGAAGAGGAGGTAGCACTTCAACTGGGTCTTGAAAGGATGAGTAGGAGTTTCCCAGAGAAAAAGTAGGGGCAGAGAATTCTAGGCAGAGGGAAGAGCATTTTCAAAATCATAAAACAAAATGTACGACTTGAGAGACAGGCAATGGTTAGATCATGGATATTTTATATGTCATGTTTAGGAATTTAGATTTTTTTTATTCCATTAGAACAATATGCTCTAGTCAAGACATGCCACTTAACTAATTGTATGATCTTAAATTAATTACCTCAACTTTCTGAAACTCAGGGTCTTCATCTGTAATAAGGGCGACCAAACGTCAAAGTGCTAGCACAGTGTCTCACATAGAGGACGTGATTGAATCCTATTGCATATGAAAGTAGCTTAAAGCAAATCTCTTCTCTTTCACATATAAGAGTCCAGAGGTAGCTGGTGAAGAGCTGATATGGCAGCACTGAAGCTTTCAAGGACCCAGTCTCTACTGTTGTAGAATATGGATTCTATCTTCAGGATATCCTCAAATCCAAGGTGGTTATTAGAGCTCTACTCCTGGGCTTAGCAGCAAGAATAAGGAAGGGCCCAAGACAGAACCTCCCAGCTAGATCAGCTTTAAGCTCTAAGCAGCCTTCCTAGAGGCCCCCACAATGCTTCCACTTTCATCATAGCAGCTTTCACATGGCCATACTTTGCTTTAGGAAGCCTGGGATATAGAGTCTTTGTGGGTCAGTTGGGTAGGGGTGAACATTTCCATATTGAAACAAACCAGGGCTTTGCTATTAAGAAAGAAGGAGAGAATGGACAGTGGGTGGCCACTTAAAGTCACTGCCATATGCTCAACGAGTGTTGGTTTTATTCCACCCTCTGACAAGTCAGCACAGTTTAAAGGGGAAAAATGAATTTTGAAGTCAAACACACTTGGGTTCACACCTCAGATCTGGCATTCACTCGCTGCATAAACTTGCAAGTCACTTTAAAGTCTCTGAGCTTCAGGTTTATCATCTATAAAGTGAAGCCAAGAATGTTGATCTCCCAAATTGTAAGTACCCAGCTCACAGAAGGTACTCAGTAGAGCAGGGTTCTCTCCCGCCCTCCACTCCTCTCTTCCAACCCAGCAGAAGTTTAGGGGATTAGGCCCAAGTACAGCTTGTCTGTCAGCTGTGCTCTGTGTCCTTGGGAGAGAGACACCAGAGTCTAGATGGAGAGTTTGAATTAGACATCTGAAAGGAGGTCAAGGCAGAAAAGATGGATCAAGGTGTGAATCAAGTGGCTGCAAACCAGGAAACAAGAACATAGCCGGAGAATGTGGGAGACACAATCTAGAGACATTCCCAAAGCTGGAGAAGTAGGATGTGAAGTCCCATGGGGGCAGAAACTCTGATTTTGAAATAATAAGGGGGAACTATTAAGTGCTAGATGTGGCAAGCAAAGCCTGGACCCTCTGTGAAATGGACCTGACCTTAAATATAATTCTTAGATATGCGATTTGTCGAATATAAGCTCCCTGGGAGAGAGCCGAGTGACCCAAACACAAAAGCATCTAATAGTAGTATCTACGGCCTGTGACCCTTGAAGAAGTCTGCAAACAATACGGAAAATAAACAATTTACTTCATGAATATCTTAGTTCCTAACATTTTACTGCAAGGAACATACACACACAAAGTAATTCAAATAAAAGGAAAGTTTATGGAAGGAATACAACTGGCAAACTTACGGGCATCCAAGATCAGAATAGGGTCTTAGGCTGCCCCCCTTCTCTCCATCTGCCTCTCTCTGCCCACCTGCTTCCTTTTTTGTTTACTCATAACCACAAGCCCTGTCTAACTCCACCTTTATGCAGCATTTCATTGCCATGATGATGACACAGGCTCTGCTGCCACAAGTCTCTTGTGGCCCATATTACAACTATAATTTCCAAGTTTGTTAGTTAAATTCTAGAGGTTGAAAATCTTCTTAGTGCAACCCAGCCTAAGGATTGGCTCCCCTGAGTCAGACGTCCACTCTTCGCCTTATCAGCCAGGGAAAGGAGCAGAGCAGGTCACATAGCTCTGTAGTATCCTAACCTACTCCCTTTCTACTAAAGTCATTTACGTATAAAGAAGAGTAAGAGCAAGACTTAAAGTCACTGTTGCATAGCTAAGATGTGTCCACCAGCACCACACCCAACCACAATCACCAGGACTGTCACCATCACCACCACTGCTACAGCTCCCAGCACTATGACTGTCTTCTTTACTACAACCACCGTCACCTCAATCACCACTACAGCAACCACTACTATCATCCCCACCACAATCACCTGTCGCCACCACCATTTCTACCATTCCCTCCATCTCTGAAACCATCTACACCTTCACCAACATCACCACCACCACCAGTGTCAACACCCTTACCAACACCACTAACACCACAACCTCCAGCATCACCACTACCACTATCACAAGCATCTCTACCACCGTCACTATTATTATCCTACCACCACTACCACCTCCATTATCACCATCACCAGCTCCCTCCATAATTACCACCACTGTACCACCACTACCACCATTACCATCAGTGTCATCACCGCCATGATCACCTCCACTGTTTCACTCCACCCCTGCTTTAATTACCACCATTCTCACCATTACTACCACCACTACCACCATCTTCAACATTACCACATCACCACAGACAATCACTATTTCTGCCACTACCTTCACCACCACCACCATAACCACCATCATCAAAGCCACCGTACACCACTGTTACCACTGCCTATAAAAATCTAGGCCAAAAAACAAGATTTCCACTGTGGGTAAACTAATCTTGAAGAGAGAGGAGGTAGAAGTAGGATGAGTGCCTACGAATTTTCTGACTACGTCAATGTCGACACCTTATGCATAGTCCATAGGTATCCAGTCCTGAAAACTTAGAATCACCTTGTCCTCTATATCCATCAAGTCCCTAAGTACTATAGATACATATTTCTGATTTGCCCACATCTCTTCCTACTTTTCCATCTCTGCTGTCATCATCTCTCATTTTTCAAATGGATGATTACAGCTATTTCCTAACTGGCCCTCTGCCTTCCACCTATCTACCCTCCAAAGTATTTTTCATGTCCTGCCAAATGAATCTTTCTAAAATATCAATTTCATTGCTTTTTTGCTCTGCTCAATATCCCTTAGCCCAATTTTCCCATCTAGAACTAAAAGCTCTAGATCCAGATTCCTTTTCCAGTCCTATTTCCTATGACTCTCACCTTAGAATTTGGGGATCCCACTAGGCTGGGGTACTCATTATTTTGTCAAGCCTAGCATGGTCACACCTATCTCCACACTACTGCTCAAACACGCCCTCTATTTGGTCCGTCTTCTACAGTCCTGTTTCTATGAAAATTCTACTTATTTTTCAAAATTGGGCTTAAAATGGGGAGATGTTCTTCAAAGGATACAAAGTAGCAGATATATAGGATAAACAAGTCTAGAGATGTAATGTACAACATGAGGACTATTGTTAATAACATCGTATTGTATTGGGGATTTTTGTTAAACAAGTAGATTTTTATCTATTCTCATCACACACACAAAAAGTAACTATTTGAGATGATATCCTAATCAGCTTCACTGTAGTAATCATTTCACAATATACATATCCTCAAAATATACACAATAAAATTTATTTCAAAAAAACGAAAACAAAACTGGCCTTACATCAAACATCTATGGAATTTAAGAGATTCTCCTTAAGTACATTAAGGGACTCCACTTCAAGATGACAGACTAAGTCCTTGTGTTAGACTCTCCATCTCCCAAGCCCTCAGAATGATTGCAAAGCAATAAAGGCATAAATCTGTAAAAGCCGAGAGAATGGGAGAATACTCTTCAACAAACAAGAGGTTTTAAGAAATTTCCAGAAGACAGAAAGTAAATGCAGAAATATCAGTGGCTTGGAGCAGAGCAGAGAAAACAGTAGCCTTCAGGAAGCTGCAGGAATTCGGAAGCAGCAGGACCACAGAACCTCCGGACGCAGCACATCTGAGAGTGGAAACAGCAGTGGGGCTGAACACCAGGGGATGAGTGAGAGGATTCCAACAAAATAGTACCTACCTCCACTCTTGCACAAAGCTCAGGCAGGCAGACATTTACACCCAGCCAGAAGAAGAGCATTTTTTCTTAAGAAACTAAAAAGCCACCATATACCCATGATGATCTGAATGTGCCCCACAAAATTCATGTGTTGGAAGCTTAATCTCCAATGCAACAATATTAAGAGGTGGGACCTTTAAGAGGTGATTAGGTGATGAGGACTTCACCTTCATGAATGAATTAACGCCATTATTGTGGGAATGGGCCAGTTTTTGTGGAAGTGGGTTTCTGACAAAAGGTTGAGTTCAGCCCAGTTTCCTCTCTCTGACTCCTTTGGACACTTCCATGCCAAATGATGCCTTCCACCGAGTTAGGATTCAACAAGAAGGACCTCATCAGATGTGGGCCCTTGAACTTGGACTTCTCAGCCTCCAGAACCATGAACCAAATAAATCTCTTTTCTTATAAATTACTCAGTCTGTGGCAATCTGTTACAGCAGCCAAAATGTTCTAACACAATACCTGAAGTGAACTAAGGCAACCCCTATAAGTGTTAACACCTAAAAGTAACGTGGTCCTCATTCTGGCTTTTGGAAGCTCTTCAGCGTGGTAAGTAGTTTCTCATTGGCTCACCTTAAAAGGATGCCCACAAGTTCCACAAGCCCACACCCATGTACAGAGAATTCCCCTTTCCACTAGCCTTTCCATTCCACTCTTAAATATCAACAAACACTCAAAGGTATCCACACATTTCAGGAAAAGCAGCAGTTTGAAAGAGAAAGCCCAAGAGAAACTGAACACCAATCATTCAAGTTCAGTGATTTTTTTAAAAAAAATCTAATTAGTAGGCTCAGGGAGACTTAAAGAGCTATTTAATCCACAGATCAAGAATAGAAAACTCCACAAAGGAATAATCAGGAATTAGGAAATTAATTTCTAATAAGAAATTAATTTTGGAAATTAAAAATGTGATTGCTGGATAAAAAGTTAAATAGAAGAGTTGGGGAGAGGGAAGTCTAGAAAACTCAGAACATAAAAGGAAAAAGGAAAAGGAATAAAAAAGTATGGAAAACAAAGGTAAAAGACATAGAGCATCAAACCAGGAGGTCCAACACCCACCCAAGAGAAATGCAAAATGAAAGATGCCAAACAAATGCAGAGGAGACAATCGTCAAAGAAACAATGAGACATATTTTTCAGAGCAAAAGAGAGAAGTGAATTTCAAATTGAAAAAGTCTATAAAATACAAAATGGATTGAATAAGATCAGACTTACACCTAGACATATCATCAAAAATAATTTTCATTTATGAAGTCTTTATATATAATACATGCCTTTATATAAATAAAACCAAAGTTGATGGGAAAAGAAATGGAGGTTTAAATATAACATAGTTATGTATAAACTTGAAAAATAAAAATAATGCCATAGGACTATTATTTGGGCATGTGTAAGAAACCACCTGGAGCATTCTAATTGGTTGTGGTTAGCAGTGATTGCCTCCAGAGAGTGAGGTTTGGGTGTGGTAGGCATGGCGCAGTTCACTGATTTATGAACATACCTATTTAACCATCACTTAGGTCAAGCAAAGAACATTGCCAGTAGTCCAGGGGTTCTGTTGCTGCCCACCCGCAATCAGGACTCCCTCTCTTCTCCTCTAGCCTGATTTCTAACACCACGGGTTAGGTTTGCCCATATTTGAACTTTACATGAATAGAATCATATTCGCCTTCTTTTGTTCAATATTGTGTTCCTCTACGGTGCTGCATGTTGTCAATACTATGCAGGTTTTCATTGCATGACTATACTACAATTTACTCATTCTACTATCAGTGAATATCTAGCTCATTTCTAATTTTTTACTAAAACAAACAATAAGTACAAATAACTACACATTGTCTGTTTTGGTATTTAATAGAGCAACTCCTCCAGCTTCGTTCTTCTTCAAGATTGTTTGGTGTCTTAGCACTTTGAGAGGCTGAGCCAGGAGGATTGCTTGAGGCCAGGAGTTCCGGACCAGCCTGGACAACCTGTGAGACCCTATATCTACAAAAATAAAAGATAAAAATATGAGCCAGGCTTCGTGGCATGGACCTGTAGTCCCAGCTACTTGGGAGGCTGACGGCTGAGGCAGGAGGATTGCTAGAGTCCAGGAAATCAAGGTTATAGTGAGCTATAGTTCCACCACTGCACTCCAACCTGAGTGCCTAAAAAAAAAAAAAAAAAAAAAAAAGATCATTTTGGTTATCTTTAGTTCTTTGCTAAAGATAAGCAAAACAACTCTTTATAAACTTTCTAGTTCTTTATGAACTTTAAAATTAGCTTATGAATTTCCACAAAGAAAAAAATTCTGAAATTTTGTTTGGGATTGCATTGAATCTATATATCAGTTGGGTGGGGAAAGAACTAACATTTTAACAATATTTAGTTTTGTCATTCATGAGCATGATATAGTTCCATTTAGGTCTTCTTTAATTTCTTTCAAAAATATTTTATAATTTTCCGGGAAATAATCCTGTACATACTACATTAGACATGATTCTAGGTATTTGGTGTTATTTTAGTCTAACTGACTTTTTGCAATTTTATTTTTTAACGATTTGTACAATAGACTTTTTAAATATCAACATTGTATCCAGCCACCTTACTAAACTACTATGTAATCTGAATAGTTTATCCATAGATTCTTTTTTTTTTTTTTGAGATAGAGTCTCACTCTGTTGCCCGGGCTAGAGTGAGTGCTGTGGCATCAGCCTAGCTCACAGCAACCTCACACTCCTGGGCTCAAGCAATTCTCCTGCCTCAGCCTCCTGAGTAGCTGGGACTACAGGCATGCGCCACCATGCCCGGCTAATTTTTTTCTATATATTTTTAGTTGTCCAATCAATTTCTTTCTATTTTAAGTAGAGACAGGGTCTCGCTCTTGCTCAGGCTGGTTTCGAACTCCTGAGATCAAACAATCGGCCCGCCTTGGCCTCCCAGAGTGCTAGGATTACAGACGTGAGCCACCGTGCCCAGCCTAGATTCTTTTGCATTTTCTACACACAGTAGCACAGTATCTAAAAGTCATGGTAATTTTAAATCATTTTACCTTTTATTTTCTTTTCTTGCTTATTACACTGACTAGAACACCTTGAACAATGTTGAACAGAGGTGAGAATAGTAACATTTTTGTCTTCTTTCCAATCTCAAGGGAAATAATTTCAGCATTTCTCTATTAGGTATAATGTTTGCTGCATTTTTTGATAGATACCATTCATCAGATTAAGGAAGTGTCCTCCTGTTCTTAGATTGCAAAGAGGTTTTCTGTGTCTTTGCTGTTGCTGTTTATCATAAAAGGGTGGTAAACTTGTAAAGTGCTTTTTTTTCTATATATGTTGAGATCATCATAATGGTTTTTCTCCTTTATTTCATTAATTGATTTTGAAGTGTTAAACTAATCTTGCATTCCTGGAACAAACTCAGTTTGATTGGAATGTGTTATTCATTTTTATCACCAGATTCAGTGTGCTAATATTTAGTTAGCATCTATTTCTAGCTTTTGCATCTATTTTCAAGGGTGAGATTGGGCCTATGCTTTTCTCATTTTTGTACCAATTTTGTTCAATTTTGGTATTTAGGTAATGCTAGTCTTATGAAATGACTTGGGAAGTGCCCCCTCTTTGTCTCTTCTCTGGAAATGTTTGGGTACATTGGTCTCATTTCTTCTTTAAATATGTGGATAGAAGTCTTTATTTAGTAAAGCCATCTGACCCTGGAGTTTCATTTGTGGAAAAATTTAAATTATGGATTCAATTTCTTTCGTATAATAGTTATTGAGCCCTTCAGCAGTTATGCTAGGACTATTTCACTCACTTATTTGCTAAACTTTTAAATCTTGTCTTTAATTTCCTCAAACTCATAAGTTGAGTTATCTTAATATCTATAATAATTCTATTATCTGAATATCCTGTGGATTTTTCAATTGTTGTTATTTCTCTTAGTTTTCATTTGTATTATTCAGATATGCTGTGCCTGGTTGTTTCTCACTGCATGCTGGACATTACGCATAAAGAACCGTAAAGACAATTTAAAGTCTAAAATGATGCTATTATCCTCCAGAAAGGAGTTTTGATTTGCATCTGGTACACAGCTGTGCTAGGGAACTCCCTCGACTTGACTCCAATCCAGTACTGAAGTTGTTTGCACCGGCTTCAGTGGTCTGCTTTCTCGTCACCTTACTCCCAGGTGTGCTCCCTCCGTGTCCCTTCCCAGAGTTTATTTAGTGGGATCTAAACTCCAATTTCATTCCCCAGCCCCATGACTCTGTCAAAAGTTCCACTAAGCTTGACAGCTTTTAGCTGCCTCTTCTGAGTCTGCAAATACCTCTAGGGGAAAAGTGGCCCTAACCACCACGTCACCTCTCTGAGCTTCCTTCTTCTTCCAGCATCTAGCTCTGTAATTCTTCACTGAAGCCTTCAAACTATTTTCCTTTGCCATTGTGTGCAGTTTTTCTAGTTGTTATCAGTGGGATGGTGGTTCCGAATCAGGACTGCCACGATTGCAGTCAGAGCACCTCCATTCAGTATTATCCTATGTTTAACTACACACGGGTCTTATGTTGATTTAAATGAACAACAAACAAAATTAGGAATAAGACTTACAGAATCAGAATCCCTGTGGACAAAGACTTAGAAATTTACCTTGTTTAAACAAATACCCCTAAGCGATCTCTGCATGCAATAAAATTTGAGAAACACTATCTCATACCATCATTACCCACCAATAACTAAACACTGAGTTTGTTTAGCAGATAAATGAGCTGAAAGTAAAGTTTCCGAAGTGGCCGGGCCACAAGAGACAGTTGGGCAGTGGGGGTGGGGGTGGGGGTGAGTGGTCGCAGTGAAAGGCCCTCCTCAGGGGGAGGGGCCCAGTGCGGCAGGTATGTGGGTGTGTGTTGTGTAGGGGATGGAAAGAACTGCTCTTCTGTGGAAATGCCTCCAGAGATCCCAATCACGGAATTAGGCCCTTCATGAAATGCAATCTGGCCCAGCTATATTAAACACAAAAGCCTATAGGGAAGTAGTTTGCATGGCAATCTACACAAAAAACAGATTAGTCAACTCCAGTTAGCTTTAGTCCCGTATGTGTCTATTTATTTAGTGGCTCCAACAAAAATGTCCATCATGGGTGAAAATAGAATATATCACAGTCAAGTGACAATAGCGTCTCCCTCACAGATGGGGCACTATGAATCACAATGACGTCTGGTATGGAGGGGGAACCACAGAAAACTCCAAATAAATTGTGGACACTTAATGAACGGAACGGAGGGGGTTTGTGCTGACAGCGCCCAGCGCCAAGGCGGGGCTGCCGGGAGGACAGTGACCGCTCCATCTGTCTTGTATTTGGAGTCAGCACATCAGTTCCCCTGCTTTTTCTTTACAGGAATTAAAACCGTAAACGAAGAGTCCCACCCTCTCCCGCATGTTTGTTTTTGCTTCGAGTCTGTGTGGGACATGCTGAGAGGTGCAGGGCGTGGCTGGGGTGTCGCTCACAGCACATCTGTGCTGACTCGGCGCCTTTCTTACGGGCTCAGGACCAGGAGTAGAGGGAGGAGTCGGTTCCAGGTTGGCATCAGAGGGAATGAGGTGTCATCACATTTGCCTTTCTTTTGTCTTTTCCTTCATGTTCACCGGGGTTCCATAGGGTGCAGGTATGGGGACAGAACAAATAACGTGTTGCATTTTTTTAACTTCTGTTTTTCATCCATTTGCAAGTCACATCCTCTACCGCAGCGACCGGGAGAGGAGGAGCTTGCTCTGCCTGCCACGCAGGAGCTGGCCCGCTCTGGCAGCTGTCCCTGAGAACCAGGGCACTTGCCTGGGCCTCACGGGGACTGATTTCACAAATGCCCGATGGTATACAACCCTCGGGTGCATCTTGGGACACGTCTCTTTTCCTCTCATTTTAATTAGCTACTATGCCTGAGTTGTCTGCATAAACAGAATTGTTTAGGAAAATAGGATTCCTGTACTAAAGCTGTATCTTAAGTTCTATTGAAAGCCTGACTGAGAGGAACAGTATTTTTGGAGTACAGTGTACTGCATGAAGAATATGTTCCCATATTTATTCTTTCAGATACTCTTTAATTTATCCTTGAATTAAGTCTTCTCATTAAAGAAAGCACCCAAGCATTACTGTGTGGCTCCTTTGCCCCCACCTACCCCCATAGAATTATTCTTGCTGAAGTATTCCTTGGCTCAGCACGTAATGAGTAAAGAATAGCAAAAATGGCATATAAGACATGGAATGGTTTCTACTCCAAAGGTGATATTAATTAAGTAACACCACATTGTAGCTGTGTCATGTTCAGAAAAAAAAAATTCTGACCGTAGTGTCAGGAATCACTTACACTAAATCATTTTATTCTCCTATTATTAACATTGACTCAAGGAACTAATCTGGTTTTCATTTTCGTGTTGGTTACTAGAAAGCTGAGGGACAATTCTGCAGTAGCACAGCACAGAGGACAAAAGCAGGGACTTCCAAGCCAGACTGCTGAGTGAGGATGGTGGCCCTGCCACTTACTGGCTGTGTGATTTGGGATTACTTACCTAACCTCTCTGTACTCTTTCATCAGCCATAAATGGGAATGACTATAGAACCAACCTCATAGGTTCTTATGGAGATTAAATGGCTTCATAAAGAGCTTAGAACAGTGACTGATACATATTAGAGCTTGTTAAGAAAATAAATCTTCGGTGTGCATTTTTGTATTAACCTTACTCACGCTCCACCATATGTCTTTATCTTTGTTTTAGACTTTTTCTTTCTCCCCTATTTCACCATTTCCATGGCTAATATGCCATTTATGGATATATACAAGGAGATTTTTAAAAATAATTTCTCTACTGTTAGATCTTTAAGTTGTTAGTAAAGCCTTCCTATTATATATTTCATTGCAATATCATCTATGTGCATAATAACTCTACATTTCTGGTGATTTCCTTAGAATAGATGCTCAGAATTGAAATTATTGCGTCAAAGGGTATGAATACATTTAAGGCTTTTGATTAATATTGCCAAAATTATTTCCAAAAGGTCGTATCAGTGTATGTGTTGTTCTTCTGTAAGTAGTAAATAAAAGTACTGATTTCTTCATAGTTGCGTGGATGTCAAGAATTATCTTTAAAAAGTAATATAAACTATGAAGCTCTTTTAAAATGAGACCTTTTAGTGTGGCTCTAAACTTTGAAAATTCTAAAGCCCAAGGAATCCAGAGCTTTCTTTTGCTCATTTAAGATGACATGTATAATGAATCTAGGATACTTCCAAAGTGCTAGAAATTCAGACAATGTTATCACTTGGCTATTTAAATATACAATTTATGTCATTTTTGTGTGCTGCTATTTTCTGATAACATTAGCATATTAGCATTTTCCCACATTATTATAAGCATTTTGTAACAACATCATGGGCACTAATGGTATAACATTCTACAAGGTGAATATTAATATATCATGTTTTACCTATTCATTCCCATGTTGTTCATCATTAGAGTTTATCCAATTTGGGTTATTATAAATAATGCTGCAATAGACATCTTTGTGCATAGGCTCTTCCATGATCTAGTCATTTTTTTTAGACTAGAGTGCCAAAGGTAGAACTACTGGGATAAAGCATGAATATCTCCAGGCTCTTGATTCATATTGTCAAATTGTATGAAGGACATTTGAAAGCAATTTTAGAAACATAAAATAACATGGTTTGGGGGAGAGGGAAGGATGTGTTTTCATTTCTGTAGGAGGACATATCTACAGGGCCCAACTTATGGTGAGGCTGATGAAGCCTGAGCGGCAGCGTCCTCACTTGCACGGGCCTCTTCCTGCAGCACGCTCATCTGATCATATGTCAGGTTGCTAAAGTAAGACATGCTAACTCAGTTTTCAAGACTAGTGTCTCTTCTTCTACTTTATCACACCTCCCATCAGGTTGGTGGTTTTGAAATGTTCGTGGACGTTTTGGAATATACTTAAGAAAAAATCGAGTACCTGATTTTGTTTTTATAATTTTTCTTGAAGAGAGCTCCTAAAAGTTGTGTAAGCTTTTGGGTCCCACAAAACTTGCATCCACCCCTGCATTTCCATTTAAGGTAGGCAATTTGAAAAATGCCAGTATTTGTTTAGCAAGCCCTATGGAGTACATATGTTCAGCCAAACAGGGTTGGTTTTAAGAAAAATCAAGAGCTGTGCTCTGGGTCAGCTCTTGGAAATGAGAGCAGGATGAAGCCTCTTTAAAGCCCGTGTTGTTGAAAGCTGGGCTCCCTGGACAGATGAAAAAGAAGTCTTCCAGAGACTGGGCCCTTGAGAGGAAGGAAAAGGTGCCACCAGGATCATTGATCTGGATTTTAGAAATCGGACCCAAGTTCCTTTCATCTGGTGGCTGTGCCCATGGCTCTAAGCACAGTGCCAATGGCCAGCCCAGAGGCAGGGCTTGCCAAGGCACCATGCCAGATGCCACCTTGGTGGCACCCAAGGTGCCAAGCAGAGACCAGAGAACTGCTCTGGAAGTGACTGGGATGCTCAAAGCGCAGGATCTGGTCTACTGGAGCCCACCAACTCCATCCTTTAAGGCTTGATTAGGGAAAGGTAGTAAAGAAGAAACAAAAACCAATTGTATTATCACACACAACTCTATCCCCCATCCAAAGTCTTTTGTTTATCCTTTGTTCTTAAAGGAAAGTATGCATTGGGATAAAGACAGATTGAGACAGAAAAAGAGGCTGAGTAAGATAGGGGAGAGGGGAGAAGCGAGTGGGTAAATTCACCCCTAACGGACACAATGCACATTAAATGACTGAAGGCAACATTTATAACATCAACTCAAACTGCACAAAAGAAACTTATGTAACTAGATTCTATGTACCCCCATAAAATTATGGGGGAAAAAAGATGGATCATGCCTGTAGTTCCGGCACTTTGGGGAGGCCAAAATGAGAAGATTGCTTGAGACTAGACGTTTGAGACCAGGCTGAGCAACATAGTGAGACTCCATCTCTACAAAAAAATAATTTTAAAAAATTAGCTGGGCATGGTAGCGCATGCCCATAGTACCAGCTACTCGGGAGGCTGAGGCAGGAGGATCGCTTGAGCCCAGGAGTTTGAGGTTACAGTGAGCTATGATGGGACTATGTAAGGCCCCTTAGAAATGGAGGTAAGGGAAGGGCACTTAAAGCTATCTAAAGGGCAAGTGTGTGTCCTTGATTTGAGGGGAACAGTCTTAATTTTCTTTTTTTGAGACAGAATCTCACTCTGTCTTCCAGGCAGAAGTGCAGTGGTATCACCATAGCTCACTGCAGTCTCAGACTTCTGACCTTAGCCTCCCAAAGTGCTGGGTTTACAGGGATGAGTCTCCGTTGCCAGCCCAGTCTCAAGTCTTAATGCTCCCTCCTGCTGTTTTGATTTGGAACTCTGAACTGTTGGGACGGGTCTCTCTCCTTCACAGCCCTGTCTTTGCCGTTGTAAAGAAGGACCATAAAGAGAGAAGATGGAGTCTGACTTGAGAGTGAGGGTCGTGAGGGGAGTGGCGGGTGGGGGGTCTTGGGCAGAAGAGATCACAGGCTTTACTGAGTGCAGCGAGAAAGCCACCACTTACAATTCTTGAATTTCAATTATATGCAAAATCGTGGTACATTTTTGATGCATTAAAGCAAAAATAAACCTAAAGTCTTTTAAGTCAGAACTTTGCATACATAATAATAATAATAAGTATACAATAAATAAACAAGCTAAAGGTTTCCAGGGACTGATTTCAAAACACCATCACAGAGCAGTTTCCTTGTCTCCTGCAGCTCACCCCCAACCCTTCTCCCCCAGTGTTGGACGCCAAAGCTCCAGCGCCACGTCAAAGGGCGTATCTAACCCCTGACTTGCAGGAGAGGCTAAATCTCTGCTAGTCCTTGGAATGTAATTACCATTAAGGTTGAAAAACGAGGGTGATGAACAGCAGTGGCAGCTTTTTTCAAGTTTATGTAAACGCTGGCTGCAGGGAGACGGCTGGGACTTTGGAATCAAAGCATCCTTGTCACATCAGTGCTTTAAATCTCTAAGCAACTCCTTGAAGATCATCTGGCCTCTGCGAACACAAGCAGCTGATAAAAGGTCCCTCTAAGCTCACTCCTTATCTGCTCTCACAAGCACAGACTGCCCCGAAGAGGCATGCTAGGGACACCAGCCACCCAATGGTGTTTGGGAGGTGTCTTCCAGCCACAGGGTGGGCCAGGCTTCTGGGGTGCTTCCTGCAGGTGTTCTGGGCTCAGGGAGGACGCAGCTGTGGGGCTTCTCCCAGGGAGAATCTCAGTTGTTTCCTTTCACCTCCTCCAGGGCCACATTAGTTCTGTTTGGTCAAATGAACTCCCAAGGCTACCGAACCAAAGCGAGAGGGCCACAAACTACCTGTGGAGACTGAGAAGAAAGAGGGGGCATGGGTCTTGAACACAAGGTAAAAGCTGGGCCCAAGAGATCTTCCCCAGGCCTTGCCCACCAGGGAACGGGCTGAAGTGCTCTCTGGTTTAAACAGTCAATACTGAAGTGAGTTCGGTATCTTCTGCGGGCCTGCTTTGGTTGTTTAGCTTTCTGGCACTGCTCTTGAGTATTAACGTTAAACCAGGAAGACAAACATGAAAGCGAGGGAGTGGTCCCTTAGCCTCGAGTCAGCAAGCAACCAATGACCATTAGCCATGTAGACAGCTCAGCCAAGTGATTTTGGTTAATACAATTTCCCCCCAATTGGAGGCCAGTTAAGACAAAAACAGCCAGTGTAAACCGCCTTAGCACACTGTCAAGCCCATTATATGCCATCAATAAATGTTGGTTCCTGCTCAACACCTGCTCTGAGCTTCTCTAATGTGGGTAGCTTTTGGATCACCTATGCTCAAAGGAAGGTACAACATGCAGAGCAGCTGGGACACAATGTAAAGTTTTACTCCAGCTAGTGACATAGATATTAGTAGGTTAGTTACCAAAATTGACCATGGGAAAACTTTTTAAAATGAGAAGTGAAAATCAGAAACAATATCTTTGCAATGGCATGCTGTCTATTATGCCTAATGAAAGAGATGTGAAATTTCTGATGACACTAACAAAACAGAATAGACAACATTAGGTTTGGCCAAGAGTCAGAGATTATGACTTAATAGATTCATTCCATCTTTGCAGTAATATCCACCCTTACTTTTGAGATATTAAAACTGGGACCATATAAAAAGTCTCGCTTGAGCCATACCTTCTTTAAGCATCACTCCAAAACCATACCAACTATGTGGATTACAACACCCTTGGGCAAAGCAACCATTCTAATTTAACCTACCAAATTAATCAAAAACCAGTGATCACATAAACAGTTTTGAACTTATCTGTCTATTCAAATCAAACAAGAATTGACTCATTTGGTCATCCATGAATTTATTCACTTACTATGTTCCAGGAATGGCTTAACTCTTGGATACAGAGATAAACAAGACCCAGCCTCTAACTCCCTGTTCCACAACGGCACATATAAACACACAGACACACATATGCATAGAATCCTGTAGTCAAAAGGAGAGAGGTTCAGATAAAAGAAGAATCATAATACCGATCTGATGAATAGCTTAGCAGAGATCTGCCCAAAGTGCTCTCAGATCACAAGAGAAAGGATTGTCAACCCACTCGGTTAAGGAAGGCTTTGCAGAAGAGGTGACCTTTCAACTGGCCCTTAAAACAGTCAATCTGGTTTGCATGTCTAAACATCTACCCAGTCAGCCAGCACGGCAGGGCAAGGGCCCCGGTGTCCAGAGGGAAGCTCTCCTCTTACTGGCATGAGAATGTGATGATGAAAAAGAAAAAGAAAAAGAAGGTAAAGGAAATTAGAGAATAATATTCATTTTCATTTTTAAAATCCCTTCTAAAGCACACTAATGTCTGTAACTTCCTTGGAAATACATGAAAAATGAAAGAAGAATTTCTGGATGGATAGAGGGTTGGATAGATATAAGATAAAACAAATAAGTGTGTTATAGGGTCTAAGTGAGTATATGGGTATTTGTTGTAAAAGTGTTTCAACGTTTCTGTATGTTTATAATTTTTCATAATATAATGCTGGGGGAAATCACCTTGTATAAAGTTTTCTTGAATGATATGTGCAGTTTAGAGTTTATCTACCTTTCATTAGTTGTCCATAGCCATTTTAAGATGCCCATGAAAAAATATTTTTAAAGGGCTTTATTCTAGTTCTTTCTCCTGTAAGTCCTCTAGAGAGTGGATTGGAACTTCTTGAGGAACATAGGAGTTAATTGATCTCTAGGCATCCATAAACTTTAGGGATAAGAGCTCCTGATACAGAGATTTCATTTAGAAACTAAAAGATAATTAAAACCAGAATCTAGATACTGGGAACAGCTTCAAATTGATTAGCCTGTAGAACTTATGAATCAAAAAATGGGTAAAGACTTCCAGTCCAATATGACAGACTGAGATCTATTTGAAATGACACAGAGTATATAATTAAAAAACAAATTTACAACAAACTGGAAAACAGGAAAAGGATACCACCAGTTGATATTTTGGGGAGTTTCTGGAAGTTAGGAAACTAGCAAGATCAGATTGAAAGAGAAACCAAAGTAGAACAAACTATAATGCAAAATAACCCAAGAAGGGGCTGCTGGAGAGAAGAGAGCTGCTCTTCCCACGTATTTTAGACTCTGCAGACTCAGGGAACGCAAGCACAGGAAACTGGAATGGACCCTGGCCACCAGACAATCCTCCGGAAAATTAAGTTCTGCTGGCAGAACAGCTGGGGCTGTTGCCCCCACACACCCCTACATTTAGACAGAGGCTGGTGTTTGCCTCTAGGGCAAAGCCTTGAGAACATTTCCCATGGTGGCAAGTCTCCCTGTCAGGTGGAAGGGATGGGGAGAAATTTTTTGAGTTTGGGAAGAGAGAAAATTAGAACAGGGCTCCAGGAAATTCTAGTCCTACATAATGGACCATGCAGGGTAGGTGGGTAGGGAAGAAAGGTGTGTCTTTCAGGAATGAAAACGCTAAAGTATTCTAGTAGCAGGGTAAAGTCTTCCTTACTTTGGCACGCTTACGAGACCCCAACTTGCCTCCCTCCTCCCTTCCAAAGAGAAACATGCCTGTCAGCTGGCCCAGCCTGTAGTCATCTATTCCATTCAGGGAAGAAATCTAATGTGGAAACAGATATGCACAAAAGAAGGAAATCCAAACCATCCAATGGCCAAATTAGAGTCTAGAATATAAAGAAAAGAAATTTCCCAGAAAACAGAACAATAAACAAATGAAAAGCATTATACAAATGACTTAGGGGAAATATTTACAATATCCACTTAATAGAAAAGAAAGAAAGAAAAAGCACATTGGAGAAGAAGAAGGGACACAATTAAAGAAATAATAGAGGATAATTTTATTGAGATGAGCAAAGACTTGAGACTTCACTATTGACCACTGAGCAAAAGTAATGAATAAAGATACTTATCTAGATACATACTAGAGAAATTTCTGAACTCCTTTTGAAAATAAAAGGATGAATTATTTTCAAAGAAACTATTTGACCAATGTCCAACTTTATTTTTGCAACACAGAATGCTAGAAGACAATGAAATTATTACTTAACTTGCTAGGTAAAATTAAGGTATTTTCAGAAAAGCAAGAACTCAAAAGTTTATCATATATGTGCCCTTTCTGAAAAAAGAAGTAAGAAAATTCTTCAGAAAAACAAAAAGTAAAATCAACAAAAAAGACAACGAACTAAAAGTCTTGGTGGTAAGCAAAGATAATAGCAAAGGAATAAATACAGCTAAAGGACTATAATGTGGTTGTGATCTTGATGCAATTTCTAGGAAATATTGGGGCAAAATGTTAAACAAAAAGTAAACAGTCTTGAACTAAAATTAGGTATGATTTCAACTACACACAAAATTTGTGGGGACAGAGAAAGTAAAATTTAAATATATTATTCCATATGTTAATATATTGTGTAATTATATTTGTATAGAAAACCACGTGTATACTTATTTATGCATCATTAAGTCTGAAAGTATAATATTTATTAGTGCTTGTCCCAACGGTGCAGATGGACTTTCATTTTGGCTGTTCAAGCTTCTATATGAATGAAATTTTTTAACAAATTTGTGCTGCTTTTATAATTTAAGAAAATAATAAATATATTTCCAAAGACATTTACAAAATTTTTAAGAACAGTCACAAGAGTAATAAAAGAAATAATGTCCATCACTAATTTCCTCTTTACTCACAAAGCAGAATTTCATATTTTGGAGTTTAAGAGTGCTGAGATAAACATCCTTTTATGTTTAAGGAAAGCAGATTAACTTTTGAGGAAATCATCATTTCCTATTAGAAAGATAAAATAGTACATCAAGGAAAAATATACTAATTGATGGCTTTCTAATAAAGCATGATCACTGAAGAATACTAAAAAAAAAAAAGAGAGAAGTAATGCTCACCAAGGAAGATGTATAGATGACAAATATGTAAAACAACAAAACACCACTACACACCTCTATTAGAACGGCGAAAGTTGGAAAATTGACAACACCAAATGCTGGCAAGGATGTGGAGCAATAGGAACTCTCATTCACTGCTAATGAGAATGCAAAATGGTACACCCACTTTGAAAGACAGTTTGACAGTTTTTTAATAAAATTAAACACACTTTTACCATATGATCCTGCAGTAACGTTCCTTGGTATTTACCCAAATGAGTTGAAAACATATCCACACAAAAACTCACACGTGGATGTTTATAGCAGTTTTATTCATAGTTGCCAAAACTTGGAAGCCAGCGAGTTGTGCTCCAGTAGGTGAGTGGCTAGACTGCGGTATATCCAGATAATGAAATATTATTCAGTGCAAAACATAAATGAGCTACCACGCCATGGAAAGACTTGGAGGAAACTTAAATGCATGGTACTAAGTAAAAGAAGCCAATCTGAAAAGGTACATACTGTATGATTCCAACTATATGACATTCCAGAAAATGCGAAACTATGGAGACAGTAAAAAAATCAGTGTTTGCCAGGGGTTAGAGGGCAGGGAGAGATGGATAATAAGTGGAGCACAGAGGATTTTTAGGACAATGAAACTATTCTGCACGATACTACAATGATAGATAAATATCATTACGCATTTGTCAAAGCCTACAGAACGTATAATACCAAGAGTGAACCCTAATGTAAACCATGAACTTTGGTTGATAATGATGTACCAGTGTAGGTTCACCATTTGTCACAAATGTACCACTCTCGTAGGGGATGTTGATAGTGGGGAAAGCTATGCATGTGTGGGGGCAGAGAGCGTATGGGAGCTCTGTACTTTCTGCTCAATTCTGCTGCGACTGACCCTAACACTGCTCTAAAAAATAAAGTCTATTTAAAAGGAAAAAAATAGTGCAAATTTCAACTCACCTAAGGGGGAAGGAAAAGAAAAAACAAGTGCTATACAACCAGTAAACACGGGAAAGTGGGAAAATGGGGGAGATACATGGTAAACAGAATATATAAAATAATGTAGAAATAATTAAGTCCAAATATATTCATGATCAAAATGAGCATGAGTAGATAGATTTTTTATTTTAGAAAACTTTCTTATACTGTACGTATGATATAATTAAAATTAATTCACATCGAAGAACTGAATATAAAGTGATAATCAAAGAGATGTCAAGCAAATGTTAACAAAAAGAAAACAGAGATGGCAATTTTAATACTGGACAAAATAGATTTAAAGGTAAATGGCTTTAAATAAAAAAATGAGTTTTTACAAAAATTCATAATATGGGTAAAATAGTTGTATACCATAAAAATATTGCATTGAAATATATAATGCTGATGATAGTAGCATTAGCACTAAGTCACAAAATTACAATAACAGTGGAAAAACTTTGACAGATTTTTAAGAAGTAAGTATATAGGGGATTTGAACAATTTAATTAGCACATTTGGATATATATATATGCACATATTCTATCACCACATTAGAAAATTCTTTGCAAATATCTGTGGGAATAAAAATTGATCATGGGCCGGGCGCGGTGGCTCACGCCCGTAATCCTAGCACTCTGGAAGGCCGAGGTAGGCAGATTATTTGAGCTCAGGAGTTCGAGACCAGCCTGAGCAAGAGCGAGATCCCGTCTCTACCAAAAATAGAAAGAAATTAATTGGACAGCTAAAAATATATAGAAAAAATTAGCCGGGCATGGTGGCGCATGCCTATAGTCCCAGCTACTCGGGAGGCTGAGGCAGTAGAATCGCTTGAGCCCAGGAATCTGAGGTTGCTGTGAGCTAGGCTGACGCCACAGCACTCACTCTAGCCAGGGCAGCAAAGTGAGAGTGTCTCAAAAA
Organism: Avahi laniger; assembly: GCA_963575035.1. Classification (NCBI taxonomy): domain Eukaryota; kingdom Metazoa; phylum Chordata; class Mammalia; order Primates; family Indriidae; genus Avahi; species Avahi laniger. The sequence continues at coordinate 43,262 of CAUYSK010095190.1, forward strand.
AAAAAAAAAAAAATTGATCATGTATTAGGCCATGAGAAATGTCTAAAAATTCCTCTAACAGAAGTCATTCAGGCCATATTCTTTGGCTTATGAAGCAATGAAATTAGAAGTCAGGGTGTTTTTTTAAAGTGTAAAC
>CAUYSK010095191.1:0-19296 GCA_963575035.1 Avahi laniger
TGGTAGGCTTTTGGTTAATGGAAGTAGTGATAGTTCTGCTGCCTCTTAGTAAGCCCTGTCAGGAGGTTTCAGGGGTATCAGAAACTCATCCTTAGAGTAGAGGGCTCATTAGTGCTTTCATTTTATTTGAGGTCATAGCCACATCTCCAGGAACCAGGAAGGTTCCCACTCAGCACCTTGTAACAGAAGGTAGTTTTCCTACTCACAGTGGTTTATGTTGTATGTTGATTACGCTGCCAACTAAAGGAAACTCAGCCCTTCAAATATCGGGGGTTACTTGTGTAATTTTTCTGATTCCTCCTAGAAGAACTGGAAAAGAGCAGTGAAAATACCAATTCATTTTTCTTACAGTATTAGTAGTTCTGATGGAGGTTGTGGCAGGGGAAAAGACAATTTATTAGCTTAAAATAGTTATAAGGATTATCTCCGATTGCATTTATCTATTTTAGTTTCAGGTGAACAACGAAGTCTCATATTCTCGTATGTGATTGCAAATCTTTTTTACATCTTGCCTTCCAAAGTATTTGTGAGCTACTTGAGGGCCCATGTGTTAATGCTTCCTTATATTGAGTGGCCTACCAATACATATTTTTTCTTGCTTGTGAGTTAAAAGTATGGTACCAACTCCCTACTGTACGATCTCAAAACATTTTGCATTATTGTAAAAGAAAGAATAATTCTTCAGGCTATTAACGTATGATATTAGATAATAGCAAAAGGAAATAATTCTTTTACTTGCTATAAAACCTAAAATAAAACCTTATAGCATCTGCCAACAATTTCATATTGCCCTTAGTCTGTTATCTGTTTCTCATGCTCATTAGACACTTGAACTTGGTTTATGTGGATGAGATTAAACAGATCAACCACTTGTGTGGGAAGGTAGATGCAGAGAAATTTCCCTGGCCCAAGCTTCCAGTCGCGATGCAAGCTGCATGCTATGTGAGGAACAGAGTTGGATGGGAAGATGATGAAAAATCACTGAGTCACGGCAAGTAGTTTAGTTACAAATAGAGGTTTTATGGGTGGTGTTAATGTGTGCTACCTCAGCTAACCTGACAATAAAGGTTTCACAAGCAACAATGACATCTGGAACCCAAATCACATGTAGAAATTATGCAGCCACAATAAAAGCCACTCAATTAGCATTGCAAATAGTGTTCCAGCATTTATGAGATGCCTGCAAATTTGCATACAGATACATAATTACATGATTTGCAGCTGTTGTGTTTGTTCCTTAAGACCTTGCCACTTTATTAGCAGAATATGTAAATCAGGAATTAATTCTCATTATCTTTCTTATTCTCAGGCTTCTAAAGACGTGTGGTGAATCATGGTGATTTGGTGCAACTCTTTTATATGGACGTCATCACTTTGTCTTAGACTGGTTTTAGAGCAAAAACATATCCCATAACTTATTTAGCAATAGGAATATTTTGAGTGATTTGTAAATGCTGTTTGCTGATGAATGAATACCATTTATTAGCTAACTTTGTCTTTCCTTAGTCATCTTTGACATCCTTTACGTGTTCTGTCACCCTAGAAGTATGGCCTATTTATGTCCTGTTGGTTTAAAGAGACCCGCTATACATTTGCTCTTATTTGTGTCTCTCAGATAGTGGCAGCATCTTATATTCTAAATTAATACAGTCTGCTGGATTGGAAGAATCTAACCAAAATGGGATAGTATCTAGTAAGAGTTTTAGATACAGAAAGCTGAACAGATCTGGCAGCTAAACACAGAATAGAAAAGAGGTGCACCCAATTTAATTTATTGTCAATCCTTTTGAAGGAAATCCTAGCTGAAACAATTTAATGAATTGTCAGTAGTACAATTTCACGTGCTGGGATCATACAGTTTTTATATTTGAGACCTAGAAGTTGTGAATAAAAAGATTCACCATGGGTTTGTGATTTCTTGTCAGCTAATCAGATTAAAAATATGCCATTCGGTATGCTGTGATGGTATGGTGAGTACACGATGTATCAGAGAAGTCTAAGGCACCTCTTGATAAATAGGGAACTTCCGTCTTCCATCCTCAGTTATTGGAGCTAAAATTATTCCAGGACATCAGATTAGTCATGGAAATAAATGGCAGAGTCTCGAGGAATAGTGCTTGAATAGGATGGGATATGAAAATGTAGATTCCACTGTTCATTCATCCTTTCATATACTTATTTAACATTTATTGAAATAGGTGTGAAGAAAGAGGAAGGATTGAGTTAGGTTATTAAGCTGGAAGTGGAGGATAAGGAAGACTAATGTGTTAAGTCTGACCATAAAAATCTCATAATTTAATATTCCAAGTCACTGTCAAATATGCTTACTGAATGCTCATCTTTTGGGGTGATGGGCTGGCGATAGTTCATTTTCACTAAAATAGATATTGTCCTAAATTTAGAAGACATTTAATTAAAGGTAAAATCCGTGTGCAAAAATAGTTAAATAGACATATATGAAACTATGGCTGGGTATGTGTTTGTGTTTTATTGGAGGAATGTTCATGTTTAAACAGTTGAAAATGCCACATACCTTTTGATATTAAGTCTCTTGAATTTCCTTCTATCTTTATGGTTAATAGTCATTAAATAAATGCCTTTAATCATTTAGGAGAACAAATATCTCTCAAGGAGTTCAGTTCACTAAGAACCTGTGTAACTCTCTAGGGCTCATCTCTATCCTGGGCAAGGTAATTATATGGTAAATCCCAAGAACTCTCTGTGTTCTAGACGGAGCCTTGGTGCTCAGGAATGGTATTGCTCAGGGCAGATTCCCACTCATCCAGCTTCCCGTGGGATTGTAGGATGGTGTTGGGGCCTTGTTGACCGTGGAAGAGGATTCTATGAAAAGCTGAACTACTGTCAGATATGAATTTTGTATGAAAAAGGATTTCATAAATAAAAGTTGGTTATTTTAGTATCCCCTTTATTCTTTCTTTCTTGAATATTTTAATTCTTTTACAGATTATTCAGCCATGACAGTAAATTCCTGGTTGTTAATATTATTTTTCATTAAACTACCTTGTAAGGAATATGCAACTTGGTTGATAACAGAGTAGAGACAACAGAAAAGGTGCTGCCTCAAGCTTCATTTAGGTTTTTGATTGCAAAAATCTTTAATGACTCCCAAACTCAACAACGTTTATCACAGAAAAAGATCCACCTCTGGCCGCTTGACCTGGTAGCGTAGGGTCCACTCTGAAGATTGGTTCATGGTTTCTATCGGTGTCACCATGCAGCACTTTCATAATGACCTCTCTTGGCAACGGAAAAGGTGACCACACACAGGGGTGGTGAAATTACTTGATAGGTATATCCCTGAAGTCTTTTCCCTTCTTTCTGTTTAAGATGAAGGTAATTTTTAGAGTTACACAAACATTATAGTCCTGATCACAAAAATAGTCACAAGGATGATCAGTTCATTGTCCCAGTGTTGAACACTGGCATTTTCATGGAACTGGCTGTGATGACCCCAAGGCTGTCGCATCCATGGCAGGTCAGCAAGCTTTTCTCATCTGCTCCCTCTCCACAACCCCATGGATTCATCTCTGGAAATTAAATATTTATCCCAGCTTCCCCCCACTCCCGTTGAGCCAACTATGTTCTTTAAATTTTTCTTCCTACATGCTCAGAAAAGCTGAGTGGTTATTATAATTACCTCTGATACTCATGCAGGTAAGAGGCTACAGCAAAGAGGCAGCTCAGAACCCACCTGAATCTGCTCCGGGTCTGGCAGAGGCTGTGGACCTGCCCTCCAGCACCGACCATCAGCAGTGTGTGGGCCACAGCCTTCCGGTGCGTATCTTTGCAGATGCTTGTGAATATATAGCCCCCTGCTCTTTCTCCTTAAATATCAGAAACAGTAATAAAGATAATTAACATTTTTCCTAATAGAAAGGTGAGAAAAATAAAGAATTTTTAAGGGATAATTTGGCAATTTTCAGCTTAAATAATGGAAATGAATTAAAATTACGGCTAAAATTACATGAATAATTGTAACATAAATGAACAATTTTTACTATAGTCTTGATCGAATGACTACTTGGTTGTTTCCCGAATCCAGCAGTGTTCCCTAGAAAGAAGTGGGAAGTATTTCTTTTATGCCGAAGCAGCCCTTAACTTCTTTCCTCTCACCTATTGCAAAAGTACCAGTTCTTGAATTTTATGGCTTCTGTTAAGTTACACAGTGAAGAAATCAGGTCCAAAACTTATAAAGTAGGATTTACCCCAAGGAAACAAGTATATTATTAATTCATTTGGTTTGTAATAGCAAGAACAGCATCTCAACAGGTTATGATAGTACGATTTTTATATTTCTGAGGTATCTTATTTTTATGTTTAATCTCTGGCACTTTCATTGAAAGTAGTAAAAGAAAAACAAAACCCTATAGTTAATGAAAAAAAAAGTTTTAAAAACTTACTATTGCACTAGAAGATAGCCAATTTCCATGTTAAGATGGGTATCAGAAAGAAGAAAAATGTGTATCAGTCAGAGTTGTATCCAAAACACAGAAATCCTTCTAGGTTTTTCCAGCAGAATGGAATTTAATCCAGGGAATAAATGCTGTGAGAGGTTGTGGATTGCTGAGAAAGTGAAAAGGTCAGGGCCAACTGTAAGGACTTTCAGGTGTACTCTACACTTTTAGAGATCAAAGGGTCACAGACCTGGAAGATAGATGCTAATGATGAGGTTTTTCTTCAATGCTTAGAAAGGCAATTTTCAGGAAAACACTCAGAGGCCTCTGCAAAAAGCTCCCGTTTTGGCACATGCTCACGTGTTTGTTGCCAAGTCCTTCACCAGGCTTCTCACTGGCAACTCTGCTGCCAAGGATGCTGGAGACTGCAGTTCCCGGGCGTCCGAACTCTGGATGCTGGGTGGCTGCAAAGGGGCAGGGTAGTGTCGCGCAGTCAATCGGCCAGGAGGCGCAGTGGGGTCTTCTATGAGGGCTCCTGAGTGTCTTAATGAGAAAGGGTGTCTTTCCGTTTGGGGAATTTGGCATTGCTGACAGAAGCAAATGGCATGATTAAATTAAGCAGTAACACGAACCCTGCATGAGATTGCATTACTGGTGTAGTTTAGTCAGAGGAAGAGGGAGCCCACCGCCCTGTTGACAGGTTAGCTCCCCCCGCACCTGCGGGGACGCTGCTCTGCACAGCTGCTCTTCTCTGCACACTCCCTGCTCTGACTCGTCTCCCCCTGCATTTATTGCACTTACTATGCAGGGCTGAATCTGCCCTTTTGTTTCCTTACAATTTCTTCCCGACTTTCTCCCATTCCTATGTGCTATTTTTCCTATTTGGATCACTTCTCGCTCTGGGACTTGACTTAAAAGCATGGCCATAGTTAAGATATTTATACCCGGAAAAGGTCTGTGAAATCTTATTTCATCCATTACTGGACCAAAGAAATCCATTTTAGTTGAGCAGTTGACGAGTTTAGCACTTTTTCTTCTCAGTTGCGGGTGTTCCTAGCTCAGCTATGTTTAGGGAAGAGCATACTAAGGTGACATGTAACATTTTTTGTTTTTATCTTGTAAATTTTTCACTTTACACTGATGATTCATCTACCACATCTATCTATTTTTCTTTGAATCTTTCTATTTATACAATTTTCTTCTCTGCCCCGTTAGGACCGCTCACTTTTATGGTAATACTCTGGACTGTGCTCTTGCCAGAATAGCTTAGTTTCTGAAATGGGTTCCAACATTTTTCTGCTGAGCTTTATTGCCTGTGTTTCCGCCTCTTTAATGACATGTTCTCTGATCTTGTTGGATTCTCAGTTTCCTCAGTCCTCTGAGTCCTTCAATGTATTATTTTCTTTCCTCTCTACTCTTTACAAATTCAATTTCATCTGCATCTTGGATTATCTTGAATTGAAATTCCAGTATATAATGTTAATTCCTAAAGAAGGACCAACTAGAACCCAATAGATTATTATTATTTTTTATACCTTGGAAGTCCTAATAACTAGTTCAGTGACTGACACATGGAAAAAACTCAGTTAAGTGAATACATGAACCTAACTCCTTGTTTTCTCTACTTCTATTCCTAGAATGCTGGAAAAAAAAATCGTATAACTTTGTTCACTGACTGAATATAAATTTATAATTTCTATATTCAACTGGGCCCTTAACTGGTCATTTATCTTTTTGCTTATTCTATTTGGCACTGTCCCTGCTTGGGTTCCCTAGGCAGACATTAGGTGCTATACTTTATTATGAATGCAACCCAAGAAATGCACAAGTGAGAGAAAGGTGAGAAAGATAGGGGAGGAGGAACTTCACCTATGAGGGAATTGTCACCAAGCTGGTCATAGCTGTATGTCACAGAACACAATCAGAGAAGCCATTGGAAGGGGCTTCCCTCCAAACAGTCCATATGGAGTGGGTAAAACGCCAGAAGTTTTCTTCTAGTAACTGTCTTCCGTTGGTCAAATTTTACCACGTGGGGTGCCATCTCCCTCACACTACTGGGTTCTAGATCCACGGACATGGAGATTGTTCCGCAGCATCATGTCCCTTAGCATCAACCACAACCCTGGTGAAAGAGGGGAGCAGTGCATGGCACAGGCATCAGGTGGGAGCCATCAGGTGTAGCTCATGAGTGATACGAGCGACCCAGTACAGCCACTGCCCAAGACCCCTCCATCTTGTTATGGGGCAATAGCAACTTGGCTCCAGGACCAAAGGACAGCACGAGCTCTTGCCAGGGAGACTCTGGCCAGGACACTAGCTTAGTGCATATGTCTGGGTAGGCACTTGAGTTAGTCTCTCACTTTCCTTTCCACATGGGGGTTTTCACAAGTTATTATAATATTACCATTATTATCAGTTGAGAGAGAAGTCTGGTGCTTATATATGTGAGAGCAGCATGTTCATAATTTTTTATATTGAGATTTTTAGTATTTTCAAGGACAGAATGTCTAATATTAACATTTATGTTTACATTATACTTTTATGTAAATGTGAGTTTTGTGGCAAAACAACTCAATCAGTTGGTTTGGTTAATACCAATTTTGAAAATGAGACAGAGACTATAAAAAGTGGAAAGTCTCCTCTAAAGTCATAGGGCAAGAGTCTTTTAGTGAAAAGAACTTTTGACTGGGAACCAAAAGACTTGAATTTTAGTCCTAGCTCCCTATCTTACTTTTATATTTGCGTTATTTTTTTAATGCAGAAGCACCAATCCCAGGCCAACGTGAAGTGATGAGCTCATGATCCTTTGATCTTGTTGTGGGTTCATATTAAACACCCCCCCCGACACTTTATGAAAGTCTGTATGTCTGTAGAGATGATTAGGAGAGAAAGCGGTTGATAAAATTGTGGATTGCTTGGCTTATGACTATTATGTGTTAGAAACAAGAGCAATCCAGTTTTCCCTATTTATTTTGAAAATGTCCATAGGTTGAAATTGAAGAAAAATCTAGTTTCCACTAACACAAAACAAAACACATAAAGACAAGCTCTTTCTCTCTCTTATTTTTTCTCTCTGCAGTGAATCATTTTGGTTTTTAACGTATAGTATTTTATGGTATTAATAAAAAGCAATATTTTATAAACATAAATCTTATTGAGTGATTGCCTTCAAGTTAAAATATGTAAATTAAGGTTAAAGACCAGCGTTTTTCCCCCTAAGAATATGATCTTACACCAAATTGCAAGCTATTAATAAACATGCATTCAGAAAATTACAAACAACTGTAATAAAAAGTAACAGAATCCAGCAAAACTAGCCTGCCATTGCAAACAATTCTAGTCTTAATGCTGTACAAATATAAAGAAATAAATGAATAAAACATCATGAAAATGTTGGCTTCTTTTGGTTGCCATGGAATGATGTAGTTTTTATGTCTTAGAACTATATAGTTTGCTCCTTTCTTGGTGCAAACAGTCATTTAATAACAGAGGTATCTCTGCCTGTCCAAAATAGATTGAATTAGTTTCCATTACTCAAGTTGGATATTGCAACCCATCCATTCTGTTTGTCTTTGGGTTTTCTTGCCCTCTCCCTGCATTTATATATGCATTATAACTTAACCGGTCGTGACCTTCCACGATTGATCATATATATTAGCTCTTTTAAGCATTTCTTAATTGCAATTTTCCAGAATATTTTTATTTCCTATCCAAAAAATAAAGTAACACTAAAATAGTTCAGGCTTCTTGCCAGCATCAAGTACGGGTATAAATTGAACTGTTTAGTAGGCAGCCAATTCAATATATTTTTCTTGATCAAGACGAGATAATTAGCACATCTGCAAAAAGCATGCAATTTTTATTATCTGTGAAGACTTTGCCACAATGAGTACATCATTACCTGCACGAATAAGAAAGTAGAATGCTACAATTCATTTCTGAGCTGCTATGAGTGAAGAAGAAAAGCAATCCAACCTTATCTTTTTCTTTATAATTAGCATTGCTGAAACAACTTTAAAGGCAGAGCAAAAGGAGATAAAAATGTAGACTGGTAACAAGTTGGGAAGAGTTTATTATGAAAGAGGCCTGTAATTATTTAAAGAATATACTGAACGGGAAGACCTGTGTCTTAACAGTGTGGAATGTTGAGAGATAGGGAGTTCCAGATCTGCCCATACTGTAGTTAAGGAGAGACAATAGGAGCAGGAATATAAAACGAAGAAGTAGGCTCTCTTGGAAAAACTGAGCTGTGGGGGAAGGAATATATTAACAGCTTGACAATGAAATATGCAATATACATCCTTAAATTGCTGATGAAGTTCTCAAGGCCAAGCTCCATAACAGAGCAGGAACCAGGAGCTTAGGGATATAATCATTGATCTTGTGCCATTGTTTATATTTTTTAAGACTCTTGGTTTATCATAAATAAAATTGTGATAAAGGCTATGGCGTTCTCCAATTTGCCAGTGGGCTCTGTTCTGAAATTGTTTGGATCACACAAGCCTAATTAAAGGGAATTGCACAGTTTCTCCAGCTGTGTTCTGACTTGGGGTGCCAGGAACACAGAAGCACCCCTTGCGACATATCAGATGACATCCATGGAGAGAGGGGCAGGGGAACCTGAAGTCTGCCTAGGTGGGTGGAGATGGAGTCTACTGGAAGTTGGGGACAGGATTATGGCAGGTGGGATTTTCTCCTAATAAAATTTCTCTGGACTCTCAGTCTGGGGCCAGCTCCCTGGGTTTCTTCCGAAGGCCACGGGGCTGCCCTGCTCCCCTTTCCAGCACTGCCACCTGGGGCTCCTGCTCTTTGGCCCACCGGAGGAGGCATTCAGTGGGTCCCTGTCCTTCTGTTCCTGAAGAAGCAAAAGCGCTTCTGAAATTCTATAGCAATTTTTACCAGAAGCAACATTTATTCTTTGATCAGCACTTTTTGTGGACGTATTTTGTTGTAGGCATGTGATTAGAATGAAGCAACATAAACATGAGTGAGTCCAGTGGAGAAGACATGCTTCCCCCTCTGGAAGGAAGTTAGTGCCAGACAACACACAGATAATTAAAATAACACATGACAGTCCTTTCATATTCATCAGAGTAGCTACTATTAAAAAAGCCCAGAAAATCACAAGTATTGGCAAAGATACGGAAAAATTGAAACCTTGTGGGCTGCAATGTAGCAGGCTGTCACACGGTTTGTTTTGTACGTAGTTCTCAGGGCATTTGGGGCCTGGTGACTGTCGTTTGTACCGCTGCTGTGCCTGGAAGCATCGCTGGTCAGTCCATTTTCCTTATGGCGCCAGATGGCAGATTCCCACTCTTTGGTCGCTGGTGTGCGGCGCATGCGCCGACGTGGTTTTGTGGCCGAGCCAAAGTCTGCTTTTGCACGGCGGGTAAGGCCGATGTCGCCATTTCATAAACAAGCTCTCAAGGAAATCCCAGCGGTCAATTTATCTTAAAATTTTAATGACAAATATTCCATTTTAATGATTACAGAAACAAAGACCTAATACTTTAGAAGTAATTTAGAACATACAAACACGCAATAGAAAACAACAGCCCTTTAAGTAAAAACAAGCTTCATTCAAATGATCTTAGATTTCTCACTCGTACCACCCCAGCTATTGGGTGAGCCTCCAATGGTCTTTCTAGTTTTAAAGTTCCATGAGACCATGTTTCTTGCCTTAAATTATTTACCGGTCATTTACTTTGCCTTCCAAAACTGGGCTTTCTGTTCCTGAAGCGCCATCCTGTGAAAATAGGATGTGAGTTGACTTGCAGCTTAGGTGAAAGTTCTTAAAGAGTATTTGGTGTCCATATTTCGGTGACTGTGGTTTTTGTTCCTAGTTTCTGGAAAGTGTACTTTCAAGCCACAGCCCTGTGATGGGAGCCATGGATCATTTTTTGGCTGTAAGTTGGTCCCCTTCACATCCCTCCACTCCCTAGAGAAAATCTTTCTGGGAGCCTTCACCACTGAGGAAAACCGGAAGTAGTGAGGTGACTCCAAAGTGTTTGAAAACTCCTGCCGTTCCTGGCACCCAGAAGGTGGCACAGCCTGCAAACTAATGTGTCTGTAGTTCTAAAGCAGAGGGCTTCCTTTTTAAGCAAGAAATAAGTAGATGAAATCATCTGTGCCTACGCTGAGAGATGAAACATGGAGAAACATGGAGAATTAATTCAGTTTTGTGAGGATAGAGCCCAGCATGCAGAAGAGAATTTAATCTATTCTGGTGACAAAGGATCTTATTTCCAAGCCAAATTTAGTTAGCAGCAACTAACCGCAAGTGCTATCCAGGGTTTTCCAGCACAATTCTCCTGCCCCACCTGTTAGGATGGCTGATGCAGGGGAGGCCGAAAAGACACATCTCCCCAAAGTTATTCTCATTGGCTTCTCTGATAATGCCACTCACAAAGAATGACCTGCTTCTCACATTTTTCTAGTAGTTTACTGGTAATGCTACAGGAGCTTCTTGACTTACGATAGGGTTGCATCCCTATAAACCCATAGTAACTTGAAAATGCATTTAATATACCTGGCCTCCTGAGCATCATAGCTCAGCCCAGATGACCTCAAATGTACTCAGAACACTTACGTTAGCCTACAATTGGGCAAAATCATCTAATACAAAGCCTACTTCATAATAAAGCGTGTTGAATATGTCATGTTACTGTGTGACTGACCGGGAGCTGCCCGGCATCAGGAGAGAGTATTGCTCTGCATATTGCTAGCTGAGAAAAGATTGAAACTTGAAGTATGGTTTCTACTGAACGTGCATTGCTTTTGCACCATTGTAAGGTTGAAGAAAAATTGTAAATTGAGAATATCTGTACCTTCCTAGTATTAGCATTAATAAATTCTCTACTATTTAGAATCGTGTACTTGAACACTAATTTTTCTGTTAGGAATGAGAAAGTGTTTTTCCTTTATAAAATTAAATTGTACTAATTAAGCAGAAAAAACAAATTTACTATGACTATATTTTAAAATTGTATGTGCTTATTATTGTAATAATTAGCGTTATCATTTTATAATAGCAAGTTTTAGGTAGTATAAAAAGCAGGGGTCATATTAGCTAAAAAAACAGATTTTAAATATGCACTCTGCCTCTTATTAGCTGTGTGTCTTCAAATTACTTAACCCTTCTGAGACTTACTTTCTTCATTTGTAAAATGGAGAGAATAACCTCTATTTTGTAAGCAGGTTATAAAACTTCAGATGATATAATGGAAGTGAAGTATCACGTTGATAGGCACTTAAAAAGTTGCAATTGTTGTTCTAGTAGCTCTAGAAATTTAATTCACTCCTCTGGTTAAAATGTAGTATTTACATACTACTACTAATAGGAACATCTTGCTTTTGCAAAGCTCTTTATAGTTTTTAAGGTACTTCCAAAAAAAAATGTGATTTCATCTTCACAATGAACCTTTGAGGTGGGTACTGCAGACAGTACATGGTAATTACAGTGTAGACTAATCTAAGAACTTGGAAATGTGGGGAACGCAATTGCTCTGAGAGAGTTAAACTCAATCTCTAAGTTATAAAAAGATGCAGTGTCTGCTAGGCCTAAGGTGTCAGCTTTCTGACTATAGATTAACCATTGATATTAATACGCACACTAAGAATGCTTTCACTAAACACAAACAATAAAACCCAAAGTTTTACCTAACAGTGACCTAAACAATAAAGCCATGCAGTGGTCTCTCACAACAAGGTGTTCAGACAGACCATCCTGGATGAAGAGGGGCTCAGTGATGCCCCCTCAACCCAGCTTTTTTCTAGATTTCTACTATGCTGTCTCAAGCGTGTTGGCTGGACTTCCTGCAACATAAAGTAGCTGCAGTGCTGCAAGCCCAGTCTCATGTCTCCAGTAAAGGCAGGCAGAAGTGGGGAGGAATGGCCCCAGATTTGTCCGCCACTTTTATCAGGAATGCAGAAGTTGCCCTAGAAGGGCCCAGCAGTCTTCAGCTTTTCTGCTACTGACCCTAATTGTCAAAAAGCCATCCCTAGTTTCAAGGAGGACTGGGAAGCAAGTATTAGCTTCTCTACTGGAAGTAGACAGAAAGAATGGAATTGGACTTGGGCATCATCTCAGCCAGACATGAGTGTCTGTCTCAGCTCTGAAGAAGAAGGAAGCCAATCAGAACACACTCAGCTTGGAGAAGCACACTTTCTACAGTGTGTGCTCAGCGGAGCTGGAGGACCGGCATTTAGGTCACAGTGAGAAGTTCTTGGCCAGAGGGCGAACTGCCCCTCAGGAATATCCACTTCACTTTGTTCTATTCCATACACACCAAAAAGCCTTTTTGGTTCAAGTTCAAGCTTCTCAGGAAACTTAAGAAAGTAGATGGCTATATGGCATGCCAAAACTGTGATGATAAATAAATTGACAGTCTAAGCCTACGTATCATGTGAACTCAGTTTGAGGAAGTCCTTTAGAGTGATTTTTTTAAATCACATATATATTCGTCTGCTGCCATTGTCTAATTTCTGGACTTCCAAAACCAAAGAACAAATCATGGACGAAAGTTTATTTACCAAGAAAATGAGATTGCTCAAATCAAATGGGTTGGGGACAGTAATCCACTCCACATTGCAGTTATATCAAGCATGTCTTTAACCAGCCTGTCTCTTCAAAACTTTAACAGGAACAATGGTTCCCATTTTGTAGATGAGAATACTGGTTCAGAAGAGTTCACTTCTAGTCTCACACATTCAGTGAAGTGGGTACACAGAGTATAAACACAAGTCTTCGGAGTCTCCAGGAAAAGACTAACCTTCAAATTTCAAGAGAACTCTTCCGATTCTCCATTTCCCTCCTAACCAGTTTTCCCCTTAGCTGTGGAGGGAGCCATCTTCATCCAACTGTAATGATCATGGAAGAACTAAATTGTACAGCCATGGGAGGAAATCAGTGCAACCAGGGACAGTACAATATTGAGGAAGATTACCTCTGCAATTTGCAAACAGTCCCATTCAGGGTCCCCAGTGCAACCCCAAATCATTCAGGGGGCAAGCCGTGGCCCCACAATCATCATAGTTGAACCAAGAATTGGGCCTCTAGACTGCTTGCCTTGTTGGTCACTTAGGATTTTATATATGGAGATTATTTTCTGCCAAAAAAATAATAATATTTTAAAATCACCAATAATACATATAAATATATGCAGTGTTATACTTGATTACTTTTATGTTTTGTTGCATTCTATTATAGAATTAAAATTCTATAATGTCATTTTGCTACATGATTTGTATCATTTAGGCTATTCAGGTACTGATAAACATTTAAGGATCCGAATTTCTAAGGTTGCTACTAGAGCAGAGGGAGGAGTATTTTTGTAAACCAGAAAGCTGCTAAAGTTATAGTTCTGAATATTTGTCTTGGCAATAAAAATATAATCTTCAATAACCAAAATTATGTATGTATGTGTTGCAGCATGTCTTAATCATTAGAATCAGGTTTGAAAGTTCCCTATAACTTCTGTCAGCAACTAAACTGGAAGGATTATTACTAAGTGTGAATTTCATACTTGTTAGCAGGGGACGGTTCGTCGCCCCAGGTGTGTACTGTTTGACCCTGTCTCCTGGGCAGTGGTGACAACCGCGATACTGAGGTCTCCAGGACAATATCATAACCTTGGTTCCCAGGTAGAGGGTTGAAGGACCTGTTGAGTCAGTTCCTAAGTGTGGCCACTGGTCTGGGTGGTGTCAGTGAGTCCATCTGAATGCAGAGCCTGGAAAATATCTCAAAGACCAGCCGTCTGTTTTCCAATGGCGACTGGAGGAGAAATTAAGAAAGCTATGAATCCTATGACATAAAACAAGCTAGGGAACAATGGTTGGTTTTGTATGTTTATATATATACATACATATATATTTTTATATATTTAACTATGCCTATACCTTTGCGGAGTTCAGCCCCCCCACCCAACACACAGTTCCCATCTTATTGCCCTTTATTAATTTTATAAAGGGTGGTCTCAGGGGCACCTAGAACTCCTGTTGGCCAGGAGTGGAGGTCAGTCCACAGGGACTGACAGTGGGAGATGCTTGGTCCTAGAGGAAAACAAAGGGCTGCTGGGAAGGCAGGAGAACCACATCCACCATAAAATTATAATTACCTTTCCTCACATATGAGTTTAAAAGGCACACTCAATGTTACACAGAAAACCTAGATTTCAATGTCTATGAAAAGAATTCTTCCAGCTTCCATGCTCTTACTATCTTACATATGAAGCAAAGGATGAATTCCTGAGATAATTTAATTAAAGGAGTGGAAAAAGCACACGATCAATCATATTTTAAATGATCATGTGCTTTTTTTCACATAAGCTTGGGTGCAGTTTTCCCTGACATGTGGGGGGTGGCATTATGTTTGTGAGCATGGGTAGTGCTAAGGAGGGGAAAGCCGGGACACCCCATGCCATGTGGAGGGCAGTGATGCAACAGGGCAGAAAGAACCAAATCCTCTGTTCCTCTGGGTGACACTGCACTCCTCTAGAGTCTTCAGATTTCCTGACTTTTGAAAGATGAATGATTCACACAACATATTTTGACAGAAGTCTCAAGGTAACTTTAGAACAATGGGCTTGAAGAAGCAGCACTAAATATTTTGTGAAAATGGCACATATGTGCATTATACCCCTGGAGAGATGATTTCATGTGGACCAGATACAGCCATTTATAGATTTAAAGATCAGTATTTCCCTAAAGCAGAGATAAATCCAAATCCAGAGATGTTTGTGTACAGGAGAAATTAGAACCAATACATGCTTGTTCCATATTTTTAAACTTTTTTTCTAGTTATTAAATGTTATATTTTAAGGACTACTAGAAAGCATAAAAAAAAACCCGAAAAGACAACTCCAAAGGTTTTTTAAATTTGTTTGTTTTTACTATCCATAGGTTAGAACATATTTTTGTCCTCCTTCTATGTTTAAGAATGTTAATCGTTAGCTGCAAGGGCTCAAAAGCCAACTCCAAGGTTCTTCTCCACATTTTTCCTGGGAAATACTGAGGGTGTGCAACAGGACACAGATGCACTGCTCTGATACACCTCACTGTGCACCGGTGAGCTAGATAGCTCCAGCATGTTGGAGAAGGTCTGTCCTGCAGTCAGTTCCTCAGAACCAATGCTGCTGGAGATGTTCCACGGCGTTCAGCTTCTTGGGAGTAAATCTATTTTGCCTTTCTTCCTTCCTTCCTCCCTCCCTCCTTTATTCCCTTCCTTCTTTCCTTCCTTCCTCCCTCCCTCCCTTGCCTTCCTCCTTGCTTCCTTCTTTTCTTTCTCTCATCCATGTATCTGTCTCTATCTCATCTATCTCACTGTCTATATCCAGACTCTATATCGCTAGGTGCCATATCTGTATTTGGAGGACTTACATTTGTAAAATCTAACTGATAACTCAGAGTTCCTGCTGCTGATGTTAGACAAAATAACGACATTTGACTCTTTTGGGGACAGCCTATAGGACATTATTATGGCTTCTTAGTTTCTTAGGCTGAAATCTAGGGTTTCTTTAAATTGTTACAAAACTCCACTTCAAAATTAAAGCTTCCAGCTGGATGCAGTAGCTCACGCCTGTAATCCCAGCACTCTGGGAGCCTGAGGTGGGAGGACTGCTTCAGCTCAGGAGTTGGAGACCAGCCTGAGCAAGAACGAGACCCTGTCTCTACTGAAAACAGAGAAAATTAGCCAGGCATGGTGGCACACACCTGTAGTCCCAGGTACTCTGGAAGCTGAGGCAGAAAAATTGCTTGAGCCCAGGAGTTTGAGGTTGCAGTGAGCTATGATGATGCCACGGCACTCTAACCTGGGTGACAAAGCAAAACTCTGTCTCAAAAAAATAAATAAATAAATAAATAAAATCAAATGAATAAAAAACAAACATTAGAAACATAATAGTTGCATTTGGAAAAATGAGTATCTATGATTCCCGACAGGCATCTACTAAACTATTAGAAGAGAGATTATAACATACACCTTACAGACACAGTCTAAGCCCACTGTTAAAAGTCAAATGTTAGAGTTTATATGTGATTGATTTTGTGGGGAAATAGTATAAAGGTGAAAAAAATCCTGGGAGGGGGGAATCCCAGGGATTCCCTAGGATCCATGTTAACTGACTACTTGGACAAAATGGTTAACCACTCCAAGCTCCGTAAAATAAGGAAATTGGGTAAGATGATCACAAGTCTCTTCCAAGGTCTAACATTATATGATTCTGTATCATAATGTGCCAAAGTCACTCAAAGACTTTTAATTACTGATAAAATTATATTACCACTTAAGTGATGTTCTTTTATGTTTTCACTTACATATATTCTTTTACAAAGGGTTTTACTTGCAAAAGTTTGCAAAGCTATATATATAATATATGTAGCAAAACTACTTGTAACAAAAAATGGAAATGACCTAAACATCTATAAATATATGGATATTATGAAACATTGATACACTGGAATTTTATGCATCCATAATGAGGGATAGATCTGTATGTGCTGATACTAAAACAACTCAAAGCTTTATTAAGTGAAAACTGCAGGCTACAAAACAATGCCATGTAATATAATTTAATGTTTTTAAAAGACATATATAAAAACACATTAACGAAATTCAACTTTTGGAAGTATAACAAGAAATGAGTTAGGGTCTTTGAGGGGAGGGCATAGTGGTCATAGGATGGAAAAAGAACAACTTACTTTTTATTTTAATACCTGTGTGGGATAAATTTTTTTCCATGTGCATATATTACTATTATTCTAAAAAGAAAAGGGTACAAAAAGCCTTATCTTTTTATAAATAAGATAATCACTCACCTTGATTCTATCTACTCAAAAATAGGTTATTTATAAATGGTATAAACATTCATCCTTTGTTACTGTCACTAAGCATTTGAATCAAGTAAGAAATTTCCCCTGATATTCTATGACCCATTTTGAACTTTTCCATGAACTCTCTAGAGGACACTTAATCACTATTTGAGAATTGCCTTTATATGGTATGAAATCTTTTATGCCAATGAATGTGGACATTTGCACTTTATTTATAAAATATATCTATTTTTATATCAGTTTTTTTGACATGTATGAAGGACCCTAACATGTCCAAGAGCCAAATAAAAGGCAGCTCAGTGGCTGCTTGCCATATGACAAGTGAACTTAGGAACGGAGGGGATATATTTGGAGAAAGGGATGTCAGAGACATCTTTATGCACAGATGAGACATGTGACTTGAAACAAGGTAAGCTATCAACAAAGGTTTGCTGACTTGAAGTACTGATCACCCTTTACAGTAAAGTTCTACCAAATGTGCCTTTTGTCTTACATATTTCTATCCTAAAAGCATAAATTCACAGTGTAGCTTTCTGAAGGTAAGGGAGCTAAACAATGCTGCAGTCTGTCTTCCCCACTAAACCAAGCTACCAGAGATCAGGGAAATGAGTCCCGTTCATCTTGATATCATCAGAGCTTGGCAACCTCAGTGTCTGTACTTGATTGTTACCTATTTACCAAGTGTTCAGGCAATGCGTGCTGCCACTAGAGGAATGGCTCCAGGCGAAAAGGGAAAAATTCTTTTGTGCCCTTGTGACAGAAATCCTTCCACATGGTTACTCTTCCTCTCCCTTTCCCCGGTCCCAAAGAGGAACAGCTTATCTACTAATCCTCTAGTCTAAGAGATCCAGTTTCCTCCTCACACCTTTGTCCCGTAAAGATACCTCTCCCAGAACCTTCATCAAGTCTACTGAGCTCAGTACAGGACGTCAGTCACAATAGGAGAGTGACATCTACGGATCAGGAAACTGAAACAACTTATTTCTTTTAGATGCGTATTCTGTCACTTCTACCAGACCAAGAACACGCTAAGGACAGGGCTCATGTTTCATTCATCTGTTGCCATTGTTACTTGCCCGATAAATGCTTATGGAAATCATGTGTTTTATCTCAACTACAACACAGAAAAAAAAAATACAGGCTAGGCATCTAATCCCAGAACTGGGCTTTAAATACCAAGTGATATTTAACATGCTAGGCCCACCTACCTTTAGCAAGCACGTAGTTTTATAAAGTCTGCTTTTTTAAATTGGCCTCACTCCTTGAATTCATTTTATATCCTGGTTCAACTTAAAATGCATGTTGTTTCTTTTCTTTTCTTTTTTTTTTTTTTTTTTAAATTTTTAAAATTTATTTCAGCATATTATGGGGGTACAGATGTTTCTGTTACATATGTTGCCCTTGCCCCCACCTCCCTCCCTAAGTCCGAGTTTCGATTATGTCCATCATTTGGGTGGTGCACATTGCACTCTTTGTGCATGCATATACCCCTCCTCTCCTTCCTCCTCCCCCCCCTCCTCCCCCCGCCCAACGTCCAATAGATGTTATTCTTATATTTGCATTTGTGTGTTGATCAGTTAATACCAATTGATGGTGAGTACATTTGGTGCTTGTCTTTCCATTCTTGGGATACCTCACTTAGTAGAATGCATTCATTTTACATAAATTTTAACTGAAAAAAACTGAAACCAACATGAGTTCATCTCAGACTTGGCACAAAATAGGCGCTCAATTCACATTGCATTAAATGATGGAAGGAAGAATCCTTTCATTATCCAATCTTCACACAGCTTATAGAATAAGTATACAGAATCCAAGATACATGATGCTGAAAGTAGTTTTTATACATTTGCAAAGCATTATTGTCCTTTTTTTTTTATTATTATTATTCCAAGGTATTGTGAGGGTACAAACATTCTAGTTACATTTTATGTCTTTGCCTTCCCCAAATGCAGGTTAAAGGCGTGCCCTTCCCTCCCTTTAGTGCTCCCCGTGTCCTTTAGTTGTAGATTCGCCCCCCATCCCCCTAATCCCTGGAGAGTATTTCTGCCAT
>CAUYSK010095193.1:0-35356 GCA_963575035.1 Avahi laniger
AAATTTTTTTTACTTTTGCAGAGACAGGGCCTCACTATGTTGTCCAGGCTGGTCTTGAACTCCTGGCCTCAAGTGATCTTCCTGCTTTGGTTCCCCAAAGTGCTAGGATTACAGGCATGAGCCATCATGCCCAGACAGACATTTTGATTTCAATAGTATGTGTGGTAACTAAGGTGAATGCATTAAAACAAACATTCCTCTTAAAACTTTTCTCAGTGTCTGCATAGCTGTTAATTCTTTGGCTCAGAAAACAACAGCAAAATCCAGCAGTAATACAACTCACTCAGGTTGGTTCATAAATTTTTAGTGAGTGCTTTGCTTTTGGAGAACAAAGAGAAGAGAGATCACCACTATAGAAAAATTTTAAAAAATGACCGTTTTCTAAAAATAAAAGCAAATAATCTACTTTAGCCATTTAAAAAAGAGAAACAAAATTGGTACACCTCAAGTTTTAAAAAAATCTTGCTAAAAGTAAATCCTTTAAATTCATAATTCTAAAAATTCCAGTGCAGAGCCAATCACCGACTACCACTCCAACTCTTTTGCCTTGACATTAATCCAAGAGAAACAAAGAAACATGCATGTGTGTGTCTCTCTTTGTGGGTGTGAACACTTGATATTTAATACAATCAATAATCTGGAGTAGCTTTCTCATTTTGATGGAAATAGAGAGGGATGTTGAGTTCACGCATTAGCTCTTCTTGTTAGTTTCCTTTTGTCACCAACCACCTGAGCAACTGGATGTTCTAGTAATGCACAGGGTTTTTGCTTGTGAGCCTGGGGTGGGAAAGTGATGGAAAATGACAAATTTTCCCAGTTAATGCCACTCTGGGACAATCTTGTGGCCAGACATACGTCCTTGCACCATCCCTCCATGTTCACCTGTGCTGCTTTGCCTTTCTTTTGAAATATTAGTAAGTACCTGAGCCAAAATGCAAAGGCAGACCATGTGACCGCACCTACCACACTAAGTGAAAAAACTGTATCTGTAACTGCAATCTCTCAAACCGTCAGACCTAAGGGAGTCAGACAAAGAAGCAGAGGCTACCAATAAATAATAGGTAGGCTTTGAAGTGTGAAATGTGATTGCCAAAGAGATTCCTATAACTTCTGATCAGTTGTAACTATGTGCTTCAGCAAGTACATTTTTTTTTGCTAATAGTTGAATGAATGACTTTGAAGTTGTCCTTGACTCCTTTTCTTCCCATCTCATTTGTAGTTCATCGAAAAATCTTGTCTGCTCTACCTGCAGAATATACTCAGAATCCTCCACTTCCCTTCGCCTTCTCTGCACCCGGTTATCTCTCGTAGGTCTTTCACAGATCTGCTGCTGCAAACCTGAACTCTATGATCTGCCCTCAACACAGCCACTAAAGCAATTCTGTTAAAACCTGAGTTGGAGCAGGTTATCCTTCTGCTCCAAGCCCTCCAGGGCTCCCATTTCACTCAGAGTGAAAGTCAGTGTCCCTGTCTTGGGCTGCATCACACTGCAGGATCTGATCCCTTTAACTTCTTTGAACCACTTTCTCTTACCCTCTCCTGCCCTCCCTCTCTCTAATCCAGCCTAGCTGTGCTGGCCTCCTGGTGGTGCCTGAACACCCCAGGGGGGTTCCTATTACAGGGCTATGCATTTATTCCTCTGTCTGGAGGAGCTACACACAAGGCTCCCCAACTCGCCTCCTTCCTCAGGGAGCCCTTCCCTGACCTCTGCAATATTGCCCTCTCTGTCCCTGTGATTCCCCGTCCCCTTTCCTACCTTCTCTTCCTTCACAGAGCAGCGTGTCACCCTCTAGCGTACTATCTATCAACTATTTTACTTATTTGTGTCTCCTTGCACTAGAATATAAACACCATGAAAACAGGAATTTTTTTGTAGGTTTTGTCAGCTGATGTTTCCCAGTGCTTAGAACAGTAAATGGCAATGAGTAGGTGCTCAATATTGAATGAACAGATGAACAAATGATGAATGAATTTCAGGAAAATAAGAAAAAGACCAATGAAATCAAAGGTCATTACTGAAGGAACCAGTAACTGGTAATGGAGTTTCATGAAGGCTTACGAATTAGTCAACACATAGTTTTCTTCTCTCTTACAGAATTTCTAAGCTCTTCATCTCTCATTATAAGAAAGTATAATTTGATTAATAGTTTAGGTATTCTTAGACAATCTGAAAGGTAAATTAATATTATCATTATTTATATACGACGGAAATGAAAAACAAGGACTTACTCCAATTTCCCAAAATTGTATGGGAAAGTCAGTTTGAAAATGAGTTTCTGTTTTTTAGAATAACTGTCTTTTTAGCCTGCTGTTGCTTTTCCCGAATAACGTATTTATTGATTTCCACTCTAAAGATGAGCCATGCATCTATACCTAACCCATCCTGTCAACTGTCTGAGTAAGATAGTGCAAAATTCATAGTGTTATAGTCGGAATTCCAGCTTTGTAACTTGCATGGGACCTTGACCAAGAAGATCTTACTTCCATGAGCTTGACTTTTTCATATGTAAAATGTAAATAATAATAATTACTCCAGAGTTATGAGACTTAGAGAATAAATGAAAGAAATATAGGTGTAGATATACACATATATTTAGAGAGAGACTGAAGAATGTAGATTAGAGAGTAATATATATAAAATGTATTCCTTAATTGCTAAACAAATGTTAAATCTCTATTCCCTATATTCAATTAAATCCTTTAGCTGGAAAAATGTATGATTACTGTCTTTGTACATAGAGTTACAAAGACAACCAAATTATGATCAAATGAAAAAACCAACTTCAAGTGTTTGAGTTTACATTTTCAAGTGTCTTAAAAAATATGTAATGCAAATTAAGCTTTAATTTGATGAGTCTGAATCACTTGGTTCGCATACGTTCACTATGGTCTTACCCTGTGCAAGAACACGGTATGTTTAAAGGATATAATACAGTCTTTCACTTCATTAACTTTCAACCTCAAAGATAATTTTTAAAAGTCTGATAAAACTATTTTAAAATTTTCAGGTTCTTCAGATCAAAATTATGGCACAATATTTTCATAAATTTCTCAGAAATTATAGATTTATTGAAGTCTTAATTACAGCTTAAAGTATTTACAGTAGAGATTAATTAATATTATAGTACAGGTATGCTATCAAAGATAGAGTATATGTTAGTTAATACAATGTAGGTTAATAATTGAAATAGAGTCAGCAAGTACAGATAACTCATGAATTTTTGCCATTCGGAGAGCAGAGAAATTCAGTCAAGTAAGTGGTTCACTTTGCTTTGCTTTGGATTTAGATAGAAGGAATTTAAACTCATTTAGGTGATGATAGAAATGATTTAGTACAGATAGAAAAATAAATAATGAAGGAAGGAAAGTGTAAAATTGTAGAAATCAAGTCCTTGAGGAGGGAAAAAGGAGCTCGAGACGGCCTGAGTCTTCAGCCGATGCGTGTACTTCAACGCACCGGAAGAAGGAAGGCTGTCAGCGCTAGTGGGTTGGTGAGTTTGGCGTTGGCAATGAAAGGGTTAACTTACTACTGCTTCTGTAATTTCAATGGAATGTTGAGGTAAGGCAATGAGCTGATGAGAGGATATCAGCAATGTGAGGAGATGAGAAATTTGGAAAGAGTAGTTCTGAAGAACGGGACACAAGGTAAGGGAAGATAAACGACAGCTGGGCATTTCTGAGGGTCTGTTTTATTTAGATTTATGGCCAGATGTTGAAGGTCCTCGTGGAATGCTTAAGGTTCGGGCTTTAGTCTACAGGGGGTGGCAGCTTCTAAAAATCTGAGGCAGGAAAGTGGCATGATTTGGACTGTGTTGTAGGAATTTCACTCAAGTCCTGTTGCGGGTGTGGATTCAGAGGCTGCAGACAATATCATCATTTAGGAGGTTAGTGAAATAGTGACATGAAGTCCCAGTCCCCACAAAGCCTACAGCAACATATTCATTCAAAATGTCATACACCTGAGTGGTCGTCCCTGGGTGAGTCGTCCCTTCCTTCATTACTCAAAGCTGAGTAAGATGTATTAATGATATTCAATAAAATGTTTTTAGATTATTGTTGCCTTTCCATTACCCTATTTTCAATTCTGCTCACTTAATGTTAAATTTTTGACGTAACTGTTTAAATATGCATCTGCTCTCACCGGCTCAGCAAGGTTCTATCAGATTCTGCCAAGCGTGACAACCAACAATTAAAACAATCTGCAGTACAGACACTTAAAAAAATATACCCCTAATCACCTTCCTGGACATCGCAGAACTAACAGTATCATGTGGAAAATCTTGCTGGATAAAATATATTAAAACTAAAACATATGGGGTTTACTTTTAACTTTTTTTTTTTTTGAATCTACAGACTGAAATCAGAAAAGGGCTAGGATACTCACAGAAAACTTTTAAAAAGAACAAAAGCCAGTTCTTTTAAGGTTTGTATATGATTAACAATTATGGAGACATAGCTTTAAATTTAAAACTTTTACTTAAAAATTATACAATATGTAAACGTTCTCAAAGTGTTTTCATATATGTTATCTCAATTGATCAGTGGAATAACTTTGGAGATTGGTAAGTAAATAATATCATTGTTTCTACTTTGATAATGTGAAAATAATGTGTCTCGGAAAGATTAAAAGACTAAATCAAGGTTACAGTCAGTAATTCGTGGAATCAGCACTGTAATTCAGATTTCCTCACTAGAAATTCTACGATGTATCTGCTCTATCACATTGCTTGCCAGAGGGAAATAAATAATCGCTTGTTCATCTATTCATTCATTCATTCTTCACACATTTATGCAGTACCTGTTAGTACAAAGCACTGGATTGGGTGCTGTGAGATTTATGAAGATTATAAATCAGAGTCTCGCTGCTCAGGGGATCGGCAAGGGAGGTAAGACGTTCAGTAATGGCTGTGAACAAGTGGAAAATCATGGCTAACAAGACAGTTGCAGAAAGAATTATGAAAGGTCATCGTTGAGATGAATTATTTCTGGCTAAGGAATCATGGAAAGCTCTGTGAGGAAGGTGGTATATTAGCTGAGTGTTAATGAGTGGTTGGGATTTGGGGAAAGACAAACAGGGTGTGAATTCCAAGGAGTGGATACAGAGAGAACAAAAGAAGAGAGGAAGAGATGTGCTGAAGAAACTGACTCTTCCATTTTTCAGGAGTAGAGAATTTAAAGGTAGAGAGAGAAAGGCAAAGCTGAAAAATGTGAAGACTGGACTAAGGTGCTTACAATTTTCTTAAGAGGCAGGATGGGGTGATGGGAACAGTAAGGGTTTTGTTGAAGTTACACAAGTTTAGGTTCAAATATATGCTCTGCCACTTAAGATGATGTGTGACCACGACCAACTTATGTAATTTCTCTGAAACTGTCATAGACCATCCACAAAGTGAGGACATGTGTTAAATATTTTATACATATTTCTCAAACTAATAAAAATATTACCTTCAGGGTGAACATGAAGATCAAATGACAGGATGTCTGAAAAGGAACTGGCACCAGAAAGGCCTCAGTAAAAATTAACTTCTTTTCCTATCCTTTAGCAGTCAGTGGGGAGCCAGGGAGGGTGTCTGCTGAGGGTGGTGATGTAATGAGAGTCATGTTTTAGTGAAGCAAATGTGTTGGGTGAATCAGAAGAGAGAGGGAGCAAAAGATTAGAGGCAGAAAGTCTTTTTTATTTTTTGCAACAGAGCACACAAGAGAAATGACTCAATGAAGTAACACTGCTGGGAATATTTACTATCTAGAGTGGTAAAAGAACACCGCAGCAAACCCTAATTATAGCAAATAAAATACTTACGTAGATTAAATCAAAATTAATTCTAGAACATTGGTATAGGAAAAAAACTGGATGAAACCAAACTTTGAAATAAAAGAGGCTTTCATACTGAGCTCATATTAAAAGCTGGGGCTCTAAGGCTTTTGGCCTTCCCATCTTTGATCTTTGGAAGAGGTCATTTGGATGACACAAAGTGTTCTCAGCCCTCCGCACCTGGATAAATTTCTACCTTTCAGAACAGCTATTCAGGAAACTCAGCAGAATTACCTGAATAGGGATTCACTTCAAAGTGTGTGTGTGTGTGTGTGTGTGTGTGTTTAAAGATTCATTTAAAATTAGGGACTTTGATCATACGCATGTGCCAATAACTTGCTTGGCCATGATTCTATGATCAGAAAACCCATATTGTCACATAGGAATAGGCAGCTATTTGTTGCATGGACTTGACTACTGAGCCAGTCTTCTTGAAATGGATACATGAGGTTGGAAAGCCACCTTCTCCGCTTGTCATAGTCCTTTTCCAAAGTCAAAGTAAGGCTTGAAAGAAACTTCTGTTTCTCCTGAATTTTTAACTATAAACATTTAAATTTTTCTAAATGTTTAAGTATTAACTAAATATTTATGAAGATAATGAGTGAACTCTTAGTGACTGATATTTATCGAGTACTCTCTGGGTGTAAAATGCTACTTAAAACCAGGTCTTGAATAAACAAAGTGGATGGAAGAGGAAGCGTGCATGACTTTGACATTTACAATAAGCAGAGGGGAAATGACTGTGTGGACACACATGCCTCCCACCCCTGTTCCCCTAAGCTTCCTTGACTCATTCTCCTATGAGAGTGGCTGAAAGAATTCTGTTACTTTTTCAGGGTTTCCAACACTAGGACAATAGTGAATTGAGAATTTAATATCTAAAAGCAATATTTTGTGAACTCTTAGAAGACCTGTTCCCCTGCCTCAACAACCCACGGCAGTCCACAGAGGATCCTACCTCCCTGAGCCCCCACATGAGTGCCTGACTGTATGTTTGTATTATGTGGCTGCAGAATTTAGCTCAATCAATCTCCAGAAAGAGGTTATAATTAAAACCAAACACCACTCCCTAAAAGCTTATCTTGAAAAAAAAAATCACCCCATTCCCTTCAGCCCTATTTAGGTCTTCACCATAACTCTGATCTTCCCAACATATCTGCTTTTGCTCAAATTCTAATCCCTGTATGTCTATGTACATCCTCTACTCTGATGCAATACCTCCCCCATCCTAACTCCCTAAACCCTTTTCAATAAGCCCTCTATTATTTAAAGTCTGTAATTTAGCAAAATCCTCTTTGATCTCATTTCTTTCCTGGACATTCCCACTACGTTTTTGCTCTGATTGTAGGCTGTTCCTGCCATACTCTCCATTTGGGGCTGGTCTTCTACCCATACCCTCATTATCACAGAATGTGGAGCAGGGATGGGTCCCCTCTTTGTTATTCACTGGAACTTCTAGACAATTTTGGCTCCTGTCTCCCTTTAAAAGCTCAAATCATTTGAAAAGCAAGGCAACAGACTACAGACTCACTATCTTTCCTGTTAGAGTCCTTTAAGCAATTCCAAGCCCTTCCCCTGTCCCATCATTCATAAAGATCCCAGCATTGTCTCACTCTCGTCTTTACTACTATTTCTCTTATTCTCAATGATTTCTCAATGGATATCTACAGAAATAATCCATCCAACACCCAGTTCCTTTCTCACTTCCAAAGATGTTTTCCTCCATCTTACCTTAGCACTCATTCTCCTATCATTTTCAAAAACTGTATTACTTACAAAATTTTGATCCTAAGCATAGATTTCCTCTTTCGTCAACCACTATTATCTATCTTTTCAGCTTTCCAAGTTTACTGTAGTGTTCTCGCTTCAATCCCATCCAATCCACACCTCCCCACAGTCTTTCCCTTTTCCTTGCCAAGTTCAGAGTCCACCATCCACCACTCTATTCATTTGACAAATCCCCAAATCTAGTTAAATTCACCTCTTCCACTGTGCTTCTTCTGCGTAAGCATGGCAGGAGAAAAAACAAACAAACAATGACTAGTCTCTGTTAAAATTTATGATCACAAATCTCAAGTGGGCTCTCATTACTGCTCCGTATTCTTACTGCATTTTCCTATCCAATTTACTTTCTCCCTTTGCTGGGAGAATATTTTGTATCTATCTTTCTCTTTAAACATCCAGATCTTCATTCTCAGCTAATTATTTCATTACTTTACTTAGAAAGTAGAATAATTCAGAAGAGAACTACTGTATATTCCCAAAACCATATCTTCCAACCTATTTGTTTTAAGCGTCTATACCTCCACACTCTCTTTTCTTTCCTATTAAAGTGAATGAATTGGGAAAAAATACCCAAAACAATTTTGAAGAACAGAAAGAAGGACTTACATTCTAGATATCAATATTTATTATAAAGCTGCAATAGTTAAGAGGGTGTAGTATTGGCACAAAGAGAACAACGGAATGCAATAGAGTCCACAAACAGACCAAACATGTGCATTCCCCTGACTTATGAAAAGTACAATTCCCCTGCAGTACAATGGAAAAAGTATGTTTTTTAAAATAAATAGTGTGAGACAAATGGATACAGACATTGGAAAAAAAATCTTGAACTCTCACTTATACCAGACTAAAATTAATTTCAGATGAATTATGGATTTAAACATAAAAATGAAACAATAACATTTTAGGGGAAAAAAGACCATTGTCATGATCTTGGGGTAGGCAAGAATATCTTAAATAGGACATAAAAAGAAAAATATTATAAATTGCATTATTATAAAATTAAAACCTTCTCTTCATCAAAAACACTTATTAAAAGAGTGAAAAAGCAAGGCACAGAATGGAAGAGGATCTCTGCAATACGAATATCTGACAAAAGAATAGAATATATAAATAACTACCACAAATCAATAAGGAAAAAGTAATCAGCTGACGAGAAAATAGGCAAAAGACTTGAATAAATACTATTTAAAAGAGGGTATCCAAATGATCTATAAAAATATAAAAAAAGATGCTCAACTTCATCAGTCAACAGAGAAGTGCACATTTAAACCACAATGGTATGCCAGTGCATAAAAGCCAGAATGGCTAAAAGTAAAAAAGGACAATACCAAATGTTGGCAAAGATGTAAAGCAAATGGGATTTTCCATAGAATTTCAAGTGAGAGTGTAAAGTGGTAGAAGCACTTTGGGAAATTATTGGGCAGTGTCTACAAAAACTGAACACACACATCCCTATAACTTAGCAATTTCTTCTTGATAGATAACCAAGAGAAATGCGTATATATATGTTCACCAAAAAACATATACAAGTATTTTTATGACAGCACTAGTCATAATAGCCTAACGCTGGAAACAACTCAAATGTCCATCAACAGTAGAGTGGGTAAATATTAATAAATTGTAGTATATTTATACAAAGGAAAACTATTCACTAATGAGAATGAATGAATTCTAACTACAGGCAATGACATGGAAAATTTTACAAATACAATGTTAAAAGAAAGAAGAGCCAGACATAAAAGAGTATCTTTTCTGTAATTCATTTGTATAATGTTTGAAAACAGGTAAAATTAATTTAAAGTGTCAGAAATTGGGAGAGTGATAACCCCTGGTGAGCAGCAGCAGTTGGGTAGGGGGTTGTTTTAAGCAAAATGAATTTATCAAATGCCTTATTATAAATGCACACTATTTATTTACCTTTGCATTTGTTAATAGTGATCATCATGGCATTTCAAGTGGGATAAAAAAAATAACAAAACAGTAAAAACACAAAATTATTTGTGTCAAAGATATGAATTCAGTTCAGATTGCCAATCTTTCCTACTCTGCTCTAAAGTCTACATAAAACGCATGTCTAAATTTTGCAAAACTTATAATTCTTTCTGAAGCCTTCATTATGGTCTCTTTTAAGAAAAAAAATGATGTCATTTCTCCATGTCTTTATCTACAAAATTGTAAAAGGGAAAAAGTGAGAAAATTACTTTGAAATAAATCAAATGCAGGCAGCCACCTTCCCAGTTAACCTTTTATCTCATCCAGCCGATTCTGGACACTGCGAAGTGCTATATCTCAGAGCCCAGTGTAAGAACCCCTGCATCACTACCCTCTTGGACTCTGTTGCCACATCCATAAAAAATGAGGATATAACAATAGCAACTACCTCATAGAGTCGTTGAAAGGATTAAATGAGACTATGCATGTAAAATGCGTTATTCTTGAACACAGTGACTGCTCAGCAGATGCTAACATTGAATACTAGCACTCTTAATTTATTACTAATAGTGCTATCATCAGAATAACTTGACATGCTCATTAAATCACTATTTATTTCTGGGCTCAACCCCAGACCTACTGAAGCTGAGTCACTCGTTGGGCCCAGGAATCTGCTTTTTAGCTAGCATTTTTGGGTGTTTTTTTTTGCACACTCAAATATGAAAATGATTAACCAGAAATTAGGACTGCTTCTCATTTGTTCCTCACAGCTCCAACACAGGAGTCTGCACACAATGAATGCTAACTGACAGGCTGGCTGATACTCAATATTGCCAGACTGGGTGGTGTAAATTATTAAAGGAATCTGGAATTTGTCATAGATTTGTGTAGTAGGAGGAAATAGGTTTTTACATTTTGACTCCAGAAAAATATAAGAGGAGGTTTTTTTGGTTAACATTATCAAAAGTAGCTTCAGCTTCAATCATTTTGAGTTGATTCTTTCTTCATCATGTGAAGATATGAATATTTGAATCCTCTAAGGTTTTACATAACCTATTTTTCCCTTAAAATAATTCAGTGCATTTAGTTTTTTATTTTTTTCTTTTTCAATTTAGAGGATCCAGAAAGCATACACATGTCTGTGGAGAGGACAAATGACCATATTCTCTGGACTCTACATTATTAATATTGAGCTCAGAACTGGGCTTCCATAATCACTTTCTCTCTTACATCTGTATTCATTTAAAAGAAAGTTCCAGCAATTTGTCTAAAAGGAAAACTGCAAGTGAAAACATCATCAACTGTTTAATTCAAATAGAAATTTAAGTCAAATCATAGTAGCTATTTGAACTCCTCATGTATAAAAACAGTTTTACAACTCGTTGCACTGAATAGAAATTTCAAAAGGAAAAGAAATCTTCTCATTAGATGTTTGATTGCATTGAAAGTAGAGAAGAGTTAACTTTTGACCAAAGAGAAAAATTAAGAATTATTTCTAGCTTAGTTTCTGTTTCATCCCATTAAATAAACATAAAGGTTCAAAGATAAAACCTAGATATTTTATCAGTGCAAGATAATGTTTAAGAACATTTTTTTTAGGTGAAAAGCCTTGAACATATGCTTTATTGTGAAAAATAAATTCAGTTACATATTTTCAACTACTGTTGGCTATCTGTGTAAATCTGAATTCTATAAGTTAGTTGAAGAGGTCCAGTGATGCTTTATCACACATTCAATATTTAATACTGAGTGTCAGTCACCCTGCCAAACATATGGGTGATTGGGATTAAACATGAAGAACTTGACCTCCACGCCACAGATGGACATGGTATTTTCCAGCCAACACTCTTTTCCTTTATAAAAATCAAATGTTCTTGACTTTCTGATGTCACAATTAACCTTTGAAATGGCTCTGAGTACAGTGAGACTTCTTTTTCTCTCTCTCAAGAGAAGGAAGGATGGGATTTTCTTTTTTTTATTTTCTTTTCTGGCAGTGATGCTATGTTCTGACAGTTTGCTAAGCAGTGGAAATCATGCTGTAAGCAAAAGTCTCTGCAAGACAGAGATTCCTACAAAATAGTCTTATTTTTCCAGTGGATACTGGCGACTCTTATAGGATCTGACTCCAAGAACAACTTCACTGACGCGAGGGTTCCCAGCCCTGCTACTGAAATCACAAGACACATAGACTGAAACTACTAAGGCTTCTCTTCTATCTCTGTCCCGCTTGATGCCTGGCCCTCCGAGTTGATGTCCACCCCACAGGCTAAATCTGGACATCCAAGTCAAACGTCCAAACAGTCCATATTCTGATAGGATGGAGTAAAAGTATGAAAATGCTTGAACACCTTAAGTAGAAGATCTAGTTATTTAGAAAAGCAACAATATTGAAACCACTTAAGCATCCAGACAATCTGATTTTCGTTAATCAGAAAATTGCCAGACACGTAAAAAGTAGCAGAAGACTTCAGATGAAGTCTGACTCCTGTTGAGTGTTTGCCATTGAATTTCCTTGCATCATGAACACTACCTTGGTAATTAAATATGGCCTTCATTAGTGACCTCACAAGAGAAAACTACCTATCAAAGACCAAGCAGAGTCATGTGTACACTGGTCGTATTTCACAGTACCTTCCTTGACCCCCTTTTCTCTCTGCCATGACCCACGGCTTTGATAATTAAATTCTAGATTTAAGGACAAACCAATAGTCACAGAACAATTGTGGTCTTTCTTAGCAGTGATAGTGAGTGTGAATTCTGTTGTGACACCTGAAGCAAAATCCGAGCATGCTCAAAAGTCAGAATAGATTTGGAATAGGAAACCGCTTCCGGAGATCTCTGGTTGGTGAGTGAGTAGTTCACAAGTTCTGATCTCATTTTAAAACTCACAGCTGTCTCTGAGAATAAGGAAAACCAGACTAGACTAGTGAGTGACTACATTGTCGAGATCATTAACAGGGCATCCATTTTAATAATCACCATAACCCAGTACCATACATCATTCATTCATTCAGTTGCTCCCCATACTTTCTGTTACTCTCTTAAATTAGGGGATGGATCTTAATTAAATGCTTAAGATTTCTCCAAGGAATAAATGTAAGAAGCAGGAACACTTACTTTCCAGTAATAAATTGACTCCTGGAAGGTGTGCAAATCGGCTGGACATAGTAGTTCTCCAATTTAACTCCTTCGGCAGCAAGCTTGTCAAGAGTGGGCGTTTTTATCTCAGATCCGTGGTAACCCACATCTCTAAATCCCTGATCATCCGCTAGGATGAAAATTAGATGGGGCTGGGAGGTGGCAGTTGTGCTGGGCTCTAGTCTTTCTTCAGTTTGACCCAGGAAGGCCCCTTCCTCCTCCTCCTCCAAGCCCTGGCCCCAGGACAGGTAACCGTAGGTGAGGAGGCTGAGGACCCAGAAACCTGCCAGCGCTCCCATAGCTAGCACCTTCGCAGGCCAGATGTAGGCCTGCGAAGACGGCGGAGGCAGCGGCTCCGCGCAGCCCCTGGGGGCCATTCACTCGGGTCCCAGCTGACACTCCACGCGCAGAGCCGCGCACCCCGCGCACACATGCACGCGGGAGGCAGAGATCCAACAGACTGTGGAGGGTCTGCACCTGGAAAGAAATCTTCCTCTCCTCTCAGTTGTCACCATGTCCGACAACTTTAATCTTCTAGAAGTGATGGCTTAACGGATGGGAAACGGAAAAACAAGGAGTCGCTCTTCTCCAACAAATTTCGCTTTCTCCTCCTCCTCACTTCCTAGGGCAGCTTTCACACAAAAAGTTATCTCCACCCAGAAGTTCTTCGGAGGAAAAAACCAAGTAAGGAATTGAGAGTCACACTGGGCAGGGGCTATTGGCGGCCAGAGCGCCCCGGACCATCCTGGCGCGCACGGGGCCCAGGGGGGATGGCAGTCCGGCCTGGGGGCCCCAGGCCGGGAAAGCGCCGCGCAGCCGAGCTGTCGCGTGTGACTCCGATCCGGGCAGGTGACACACTGCCATCGTGCGCTGGCTCCCCATCCCCGTCTCCACTTTCCAGGGCTCTCTGTTCCTCCTGGTCCAAGCTCCCCAACACTCCCAAGGCGGCGAAGTGAGAAAAAAAGCTGTTTCCTGATCTCCTCCACCGCTAACCACCCCTCCTCTTCTAGAACCTCCACGGCGACTCCTTGTCCGGCTCCTGGAGAGCGTGGGGTCCACGGGGCCCAGGGGCAGCCCGCGCCGAGCGCACTCAGTCCCCGGAGCTGGCGCGGCCAGCGGAGGCGCCGCGAGCTGCGTGCGTTTCCCAGCTCACTACTGGGGCTTGGCTCGCGAGCTCTTTTGCCTCCTCCCTTTCTTCCCTCCAGTGAATCACAGGACCGTACTTCTGCCTCGGCTCCTCCGGGAAGGGGGGCAAGGCCGGTTTAGAGGCTCGATCGGGCCTTCTTTTCTGGGTCTAGCCCGGGGAGGGGGTGCTGCGCACTGCGCAAGCCGTGTGGGGTCCAGGGGGACCCGCCAGGCCACCACCTCCCAGGGTGTCGCCCGGGGCCCCATAGTCCCGCCAGGGGAAGGACGCGGGCCGGGAAGGGTTCGGCGGGCGCGTCTCGTCCTGGGTCTGTCGACGAAGAGCCCTGTCGCTCATGCCGAGAGCTGCGCCTGCAAACTTTCCTTGCTTCTGGAGAAAGTGACAGAAAGAGGAGGAGAAACAAGTTGCGTGGCGTCCTCTTTCCTCCTTCCTCTTCGGGTTTTCCTTCACTAGTTCCTTTCCCCCCTGCCTTTTCCACTTCTTTTGTCCCCGCCTCCTTTCTTTTTTCTTTCCTTCTTCTTCTTCTTTTGGGAGGGGGGGAGTAACAGTCATGACAAGTCTTTAAGTTGAATATCCTCTCCCAAAAGCTGGCTTTTACAGCCTGATTTCTTCATCAACTTTTCCCGAAGTGAAGAGACTGAAATTGCCACACTTCCTTTTACCTGTCCCCAGACTCACCCACAGGGTGTCTCCAGCCAAACCTGGAGAAGAGTGTCACACATGTCACCTCCGGAACTGCGAAGCCAGTCTGCATTCCTGCGTGAAGAAACCAGTTTCTCATCCAGTAAGTTGGGGAGTGTCTTCCTTCCTTCTTTCCTTCTTTCCTTCCTTCCTTCCTTCCTTCCTTCCTTCCCTTTCTCTCTCCTTCCTTCCTTCCCTCCCTCTCTCCCTCCTTCCTTCCTCCCTCCCTCCTTCTTTCCTTCTTCTTTCTTTCTCTTTCTTTCTTCAGTGTAGAGTAGAACCCTTGGACAAGTTTGTCTTGATTGTGAAAATATGTCTTGATTGTGAAATTCTGCTTTTACTAGAATCATAGAGTTTGAAAGGAATTTATGGTACAGTATCTCTTTGTATAAGAGGCAACCAATTCCAAGAGCCACGGAGGTATTTTTTTCTTCCCACAAATTTATTCGACAGTTATTTGCTGAATACCTACTGTGGCTGGCACATAACATGTCAGATTCTCTCACAGTGCTCTAGAGACCACCCCCCCCTCACACACCCACAAAATTGACCCTGGTGTCAATGGGGGTAGTTCCAAGAATCCCCTCCCAAATACCAAAATCCATGGATGCTCAAGTCCCTTACATAAAATGGCTCAGTATTTGCATATAACCCCCACACATATTCCCTTATACTTTAAATCATCTCTGGATTACTTATAATACCTAATACAATGTATGCTATGTAAAATAATTGTTATACCATATTATTTGTATTTGTATTATTTTTATTGTTTTTTTTTCCTCCAATATTTCTGATTCACAGTTTGCTGAATCCCAGAACATGGAATCTGTGAATACAGAGGGCCAACTTTTTCTTCTACATCAACCTTACAAGGTATTCTTCCATTCAACAAATACTTGAGGAGCTAAGCCAATGCTAGCAGCTGAGAACGTGATGGTGAACTAAATCACTCTCTGCTGTGGTAGAACCTGTGGTGGGGCAGAAAGACCAACACATCACTCCAATACTCCAATAGTGACTTATGATATCAATATTCTGAAGAAAAGGAACACAATTCAAAGACATTTTAAAACAAACCTGAGTTAAACTATCTGTGTGTGGTTAGTGAGATGGTTCAGGAAAGTTACCTTTAAACTAAGGGGGTGGTGTTTTTTTGTTTGTCATCTCCTTTTGCAGAAAATTTAGACTTAGAAATCTATCTGACTTCCAAGCCCATGATTTTCAGAAGGTACTCTTCCTGCAAATGGGCTGTAACATTTTTGCCAGCCACAAAGCACAGAGAGATCACAGCTTTCAGAGTTAGAATCTAATCCTCACACGAGGTATGCAGACACCCTGTGCTCAGGATAGGAGGACAGAACTCTGGTCTTAAAAATCCATTTCTCAAGTAAACAGGACTAACAGTAAGGGAGACCAAGAACTACATACACTTAAGTAGGAAGAGCCAAAAAACAGTAACGGCCATTCCACAGTTGACCAAATGAGATGTGACTCAAAGTGGAAAATCGAAGTCAGCTGGGTGCCCTACCCACAGTGGTAAGGGCTATTTCAACATCCCTAAGGAAGACATGGAGAATGAAATCAGAGGCTGTTGAATGCCCTAGGCTTTACTGTACATACAGTGGTATTATCAGTATGTAAACTTTGCATTTCTCATTGTAAGACTGGGTTTCATGTACTCTAAGCAATAGTTTTAGCATCCTCATGAAGTCCCAAGTTAAAGACCCTCTATAAGTTATTAGTTCTTTCCTGATTTTAGAATCAGCATTTTGTTGTTCAGGCATCAGCTTCCCCTACAAAATCCCATCTTAAGTTTATTTCACCTTTGATATACTCATATTACAAACAGACTCCTCTATTTTTGAATGGTTATATAAAAATTTAAGGTACTATTTGATTCAGTAAAAAAATGAGAAGAATAGAATTGCTTAGAAATGATATTAGTATGTACAAAGTCTTCAGGTGAGGCTTAACCAGGAGGTTTAGGAGCCGGACTTGGGAAGTGGGGGAGCCCACACGGTCAGAATGGACAGGAGAAAACTATGGAGGTCTGAGATGTGGTGACTGGGGAAATGCCTATCCCCTTCTAGGAAAGCTGCTCTGTCTGACTAGGGCAGGTCCTCTAGAGGGAGGGGGAGATTCTAGCCTATGGCACCATAGCAACCAAGTGCAGCATATTCAGGACCTGAGGGCACGGGCAACATGAGAGGGGTAGAGCTCACTCCTCACAGCCAGTTTGAGAAGTGCTGCCCCTCCCTCACAACCAGCCTTTCCGACTTAGAGAGTCTGCTTGACCCTTCTCCAGTGGCTTCTCCGCTAGCAGCCAGAAAGACAACCTCTGAGCCCTGCAGAGAATTTGCAAAGCCTTCCAGACTCACACGACCCAACCGTGCCCAGCCTCACCCCTCTAACCACCTCTGCTGTGTGAGAGATCAAGCACTCCCCTAGGAGCTAAAAGGCCCTTCCCAAAGCCTGAGGCATTCAAGTGTTCCATGTGAGGGACTGGAGCTTATCATAGGCACAAAAGAACATCTCTGCAGTTGGCTTTCTCCTGCAAGCATCAACCACTGACAGGGAGAACAACTCTATAGAGCATTAAAGCATCTACCAAGTCAATCAAACAAGGCATGACTGATTCTTACAAGCATCACACACCATCTCACAGATTAAGCTGGGGATCCCAATACAATTCACACTGCTTTGAAGAAGGGAAGACAGCAGGATAGAAGCAACCCAAGGGGACACTGCTTTTTAGGAGTCAAACAAAAGTTACAGGCAGTTTGATCTGTGAGGGGTCTTCCTCCTCCAATGCAGACCTCTGGGCTGATTGGGGAGCTGCTCAGTGCCTGTGCAGAGACATTCCACTGGAGAGCAGGTGTGCAGAGAGCTGGTGCCTGCCAATCCCAGGTTTCTGCAATCAAGGCCATCCTGATTGTTCTCGTGTACCAAGCCAGGGCTACATGGGACCCAGCAATAGCCTTTGCATCCCCCGACCAAGCTGAGGAGAAAACAGATGCTCCCCTGTGTAGTGCCATGTTACTAGGGGCTAAGCATGCCTCCTCTCTGGAACTGACCACAGCAGGAGCCCCAGAAACCAAAGGCACCACTTGGGAAGCCTGGGATGACTGAATCAGTGGATTCTAGGTATGGGGGGAGAACCTGGGCTGAGCAGCAGTGCCAGACCACCTATGTGGACTCTAAGCCATTGAAACTGTGTGACAGGGAATCAGCAGTCCCCATGCTAGTGAAACAGCCCCTCATAAGGGTGGTTCTGCTCCTGAAATCCCCAGAGCCAGCTCTGAAGCTTCACTATGCCATAGTCAGTAGCTCCAGGGACCCCACTGGGCCTGTGACTCTACCCCTGAGACTCCGGAATTATGCCTGGACCCCAACACCCCACTACTGAGTCCCCACCACTACTGCTGGGCCAGGAGAACCTCCCTGAGTTCCAGCACTTCACTCAGGATCCCCTAGCCCTGAGCAGCTGTCACTCCTGGACTTAGTTAGAGAGAGTCCCCAGCAAAAGAGAAGAGGTGCCCTGCAATCCTATTAACCCAGAGCTGAGAGAAGGGGAGCCAGATTAGAAGAAGCCAGAAAAAGAACGCTGGCAACATGAAAAAACAAAATAGTTTGACACCCCTAAGGGACACAATGGAGCTACAGTAGTGGACTCCATCCACAAGGAAATTGCCGAAAGGACAGAAGTGGAATTCAGAATATGGTTGGCAAATAAGATGAATAGAATTGAAAAGAAAGTTGAAAACCACCAAAAAGAAACCAAAAAAATATTTCAGGAAATCAATGAAAAAAATGAAAAAATCACTAGAGAGCTAGACAGCATAAAAAAGGATATAAGAGAACTTAAAGAAATGAAAGAGAATATACAGAATATACATTCTTCTCAGCAGCACATGGGACATTCTCCAAGACTGATCATATCTTAGGCCACAAAGTAGGTATCAACAAATGGAAAAAAAGTGAAATCATACTATGTACCTTCTCAGACCACAATGGAATAAAACTAGAAATCACTTACAAGCAAAACACTCAAACCTACACAAAATCATGGAAATTAAATCACCTGCTGCTGAACAATTATTAGGTCAAGAATTAAATTAAGATGGAAATCAAAAAATACTATGAACTGAGTGACAACGGGGACACAAGCTATCAAAATCCTTGGGACACACCAAAAGCATTCTTCAGGGGAAAATTCATAGACTTAAATGCCTACATCAAGAAGACAGAAAGATCACAATTTAACAACCTATTGTCACATTTCAAGGATCTAGAAAAGGAAGAACAAACCAAACTCAAACCCAACAGAAGAAAAGAAATAACTAAGGTCAAAGCAGAACTAAATGAATTGGAAAACAAAAAATAATACAAAGGATTAACAAAACTAAAAGTTGGTTTTTGAAAAGATAAACAAAATTGACAGACCTCTTGCTAGAATAACCAAGAATAGAAAAGAAAGGACCCAAATAAGCTCAATCAGCAATGAAAATGGTGACATTACAACTGATACTACAGAAATAGAAAATATCATCCATGAATACTACATAAATCTCTATGCAAATAAACTAGAGAACAAAGAGGAAATGGACAAGTAACTGGAAAAAATATAACCTCCAAAGACTCAAGCAGGAAGAAATAGAACTCCTGAACGGACCAATAACAAACAATGAGATTGAAACAGTAATAAAAAATCTCCCAAAAACAAAAGCCCTGGACCAGACGGATTCACTGCTCAATTCTATCAGACCTACATAGAAGACCTGGTATCCATAATACAGAAATTATTCCATAATATCAAGAAGGAGGGAATCATCCCCAACTCATTCTACAAAGCCAGTATCACTTCGATACCAAAGCCAGGAAAAGACACAACCAAAGCCAGAAAAAGAAAAGTACAGACTAATATCCCTTATGAATATGGATGCAAGACTCCTCAATAAAATACTAGAAAACAAAATTTGACAGCACATCAAAAAAAAAAAAATCCACAAGGACCAAATGGGCTTCATCCCAGGGATGTAAGGATTGTTCCACATAAGTAAATCAATAAATGCAATTTACCACATAAACAAAAGTGGAAACAAAGACCATATGATCCTCTCAATAAATGCAAAAACAAAAATTGACAAAATCCAGCACCCTTCAAAAACTAGGCATGGAAGGAACCTATTTCAGAATAATAAAAGCCATATATGACAAACCATAGCCAACATCATACTGAGTGGGGAAAAGTTGAAACCACTCCTCCTAGGAACCAGAATAAAACAAGGATGCCCACTGTCACCGCTTCTATTC
The DNA here is from genome assembly GCA_963575035.1 of Avahi laniger. Taxonomy (NCBI): domain Eukaryota; kingdom Metazoa; phylum Chordata; class Mammalia; order Primates; family Indriidae; genus Avahi; species Avahi laniger. The sequence continues at coordinate 19,812 of CAUYSK010095193.1, forward strand.
TACTTCTGCTGGAAGTCCTGGCCAGAGCAATGAGGCAAGAGAAGAATGTTAAAGGTATCTAAATTAGGAAAGAAGAGTCCAAACTATTGCTCTTCACTGACAATATGGTCTTGTATCTAGAAAACCCCAAAACTTCCACCAAAAGTCTCCTGGAATAGATAAAGAAATTCAGCAAAGTCTCAGGATACAAAATCAATGTACATAAATCAGTAGCATTTCTATATACTAATAACAGTTAAGCCAAGAGAAAAATCAAAGAATCGATACCATTCACAATAGCTAGAAAGGAAATAAAATACCTGGGAATATACTTAACCAAGGAGGTGAAAGATCTGTACAAAGAGAATTATGAAACTCTGAGGAAAGACATCACAGAGGATACAAACAAATGGAAAGGCATAACATACTCATATGTTGGTAGAATCAACAATGTTAAAATGTCCATACTACCCAAAGTCATTTACAAATTCAGTGCAATCCCCATCAAATTACCAAAGTCATATTTCACAGATCTAGAAAAAATAATTCTATGCTTCGTTTGGAACCATAAAAGAGCCCAAATAGCCAAAGAAATCTTAAGCAAAAGGAAGAAATCTGGAGGCATCATGTTGCCAGACTTCAAACCATACCACAAAGCTTCAGTAACCAAAACAACATGGTATTGGTACAAAACAGAGACACAGACCAATGCAACAGAACAGAGAACCCAGGTTTAAGACCATCTACCTACAATCAAATGATCTTTGATAAAGCAGACAACAATGTACACTGGGGAAAAGAAGCCCTATTCAGTACAATGGTGCTGGGAAAATTGGATAGTCACATATAGAAGAATGAAACAGGACCTCTACTTCAGACCACTCACAAAAATTAATTCAAGATGGATAAAAGGCTTAGATCTAAGGAATGAAATCATAAGAATTCTAGAGCAAAATGTAGGAAAAACTCTTCTAGATATCAGTCTAGGCAAAGAATTTATGAAAAAGACCCCAATGGCAAGCATGGCAAGAACAAAAGTTAATACACGGAATTTGATTAAACTAAAAAGCTTCTGCATAGCTAAGGAAACAATCAACAGAGCAAATAGGCAACCTACAGAATGGGAGGAAATATTCACAATCCACACATCCAGTAATGGGCCAATAACCAAAATTTACAAAGAACTCAAGCAAACCAGCAAGAAAAAAAACAAACAGCCCTATTAAAAAGTGGGCCAAAAACATGAACAGAAGCTCCTCACAAAAAGAGAAACAAATGGCCAATAAACATTTGAATAAATGCTCAATGTCACTGATCATGATGGAAATGCAAATTAAAACTACAAGGAGGTATCACTTTATTCCAGTTAGAATGGCATTTATCAAAAAGTCCAAAAACAATAGGTACTAACATGGATGCAGAGAGAAAAGAACATTTATCCACTGTTGGTGGGACTGAAAATTAGTATAACCTCTATGGAAAACAGTATGGAGATTACTCAAAGAACTAAAAGTATTAGACCTACCATTTGATCTAGCAATTCCACTATTGGGTATTTACTCAAAGGAAGAAAAGACTTTTCATCATAAAGACACCTGCACTCAAATGTTTTTTGCAACACAATTCACAACAGTAAAGATGTGGAATCAACCCAAGTGCCTATCAATTTATGAGTGGATTAATAAAATGTGGTATATGTATACCCTGGAGTACTACTCAGCCATAAAAGAAGATGAATTAATATCTTTTGCAACAATATGGATGGAACTGGAGACCATTCCCCTAAGTGAAGTGTCTAAAGAATGGAAAAACAAATACCACATGTACTCACCATTAAATTGGAACTAACCAATGAGCACACACATACACACAGGGAGGTAAAACTCAGTGGAAATAAACCAGTGGGGAGGTGATTGAGGGAAGGGGTGGAAACCTACGTAACGGTTACTATGAACACTATTTGGGTGATGGCAACAGCTTTAGCTGGGACAAGCATTACAAAAGTGATCCATGTAACCTAAAACATTTGTACCCCTGAATATTTTGAAATAAAAAAAGAAAAGTAACAAGAAGTTCGCAACCTTACTATATAGTAAAACATGAAATTATATAACAATAGTAAGTGTTGGTTAATGAAAGAAAACCTAGGCCAAAAATGGATCTGATGCTATAAGAAAATAATATATGAAAATAAGCTTTTCAAAATGAAAGAATGGGTAAACATTCGGAGTGATGAACATAATATTTGGATAATTATGTAACTACACTAAAAATTAATGTACATCTCATGCCAAAAGAAAAACATATCTAGTTGAAATTAGAGAGCTAAATGAAAAAAAAAAATTAAAGAAACCCCAACAGAAAATTTAATTGGCAGATATATGGGGAAACTATTCTATTTTCATCTGTTAAATGATACAGAAATTTCAATAGCACATGATTGATTATGAAATACATTTAACAATTAAATCAGAAGTCTTAATTGAGGTGCCAAGACTCAAAGCTGTGATTTTCCAAAGAAGTGTGCCAGAACAAGATGCCAATTTTCAAAAGAGGTTATTAAAAACCAGTTGGACAGCTTTTAAAATTCTTAACTTATGTCAAGGTAATAAAAAGGTGAGCGTGTGTGGAGACTGGAGAGGATTTGGGAAGAGACATTTTAAAATATATGTTGGCGTGTCCTGAGTACACCTACACCTGCCTACATGGCCTGACGGCGGAGGTGCTGACCCCTGAAATTGAAGCGGTCTGGTGTCTGGTCTTTGCCTAAGCAAACTTCAGAATACGCTGCTGCTGAACCAGAGGAAAGAGGTCACAGAAGCTGGCTGGCTCTCCACGAATTTGTGAGGGCCAAGGATGCTTGAGTGTTTCCTGGTAACCAGGTGTGGGCCCCGTGTGAAAGAAAACTGGCCTGGGATTTTCTTCAGTCCTGTGAAAGAGGGCTTCTGGCAGGCTCGAGTAAGCCTCCATAAATAGAATTAAGGGGTCACTTTCTACTCTAAGGGGCTGACTCTATACAATATGCTTAGAGATGCCCAGCCCCATTTGAGTAACTGCAGATAAGAGATCCTCAGAGGTTGGCGGGGAGCCCATATAAGAAAAAGACACCTTTGAACACCTGCCAGGCATGGAGTACATAAAACTGGTCATTTAAGAACTTACTTGACTCCCTTACCTTTTGTCCCTCTCTCCATATTGATTCTGGAGGAGCAGAAGTTGAGGTTAAGCTTGGGAAGGAAGAGTAGAAATACTAGGCAGGGAAAGTACCCTAGGTTTCCACACTGAAGTAGTACTGACCTGAGGAAAGGACAAAAGATTTGCTTTAACTGAAGTTCAGAGTTTTTATAATTACATATTATTGGGCATCCTAATTCTAAGTTGAGATCAGGTTTTGTGATGTACAGTGACCACAAGATTATTTGTTAGTTAAGAGTGACCTCTCAACAACAATGAAAATAAATGGGACTTGATTAAATTAAAGGATTCTGCACAGCCAAGGAAACAATCAACAGAGCAAATAGGCAACCTACAGGATGGCAGAAAATATTCACATGCTATACATCCAATAAATGGCTAATAACCAAAATCTACAAAAGACTCACAGCAAACCAACAAGAAAAAAATAAAACGTCCCCATTAAAGTGAGAAAAAGACATGAACAGAAGCTTTTCAAAAGAAGACTAATAGCCAATAAACATATGAAAAAAATGCTTGACGTCACTAATCATCAGAAAAATGAAAATCAAAACCACATTGAGATATCACCTAACCCCAGTGAGAATGGCTTTTATCAAAAAGTCCCAAACAATAGATGCTGGTGTGGATGCAGAGAGAAAGGAACACTTATACACTGCTGGTGGGACTGCAAATTGGTACAACCTCTATGGAAAATAGTACGGAGATTCCTCAAAGAACTAAAAGTAGACCTACCATTTGATCCAGTAATCTTACTACTGGGTATTAACCCAAAGGAAAAAAAGTCATTTTATCAAAAAGACACCTGCACTAGAATGTTTATTGCAGCACAATTCATAATTGCAAAGATGTGGAATCGACACAAGTGCCCATCAATTCATGAGTGGATTAGTAAAATGTGGTATATGTATACCATGGAGTACCACTCAGCCATAAAAAAGAATTAATACCTCTTGCAACAATCTGAATGGAACTGGAGACCATTCTCCTAAATGAAATATCTAAAGAATGGACAAATGAACACCACATGTACTCACTATTAAATTGGAACTAACCGATGAGCACTCTTGTGCACACAAGGAAGTATAACTCAAAGGAAATCATGCAGGTGGGAGGGGGAATAAGGGGATGGGTGAGAACATACCTAATGGGTACAATGTACACTACCTGGGTGATGGGCATACTTATAACTTTGACTCAAGCAGTGCAAAAGCCGTCCATGTAAGCAAAACATTTGTATCCCCATAATATTCTGAAATTAAAAAAAAATCTTTTGCTGATAAAATATCACATAACCTGAAGATCAAGAGTCTGTAGTTCTAAATGACACAAGCCTCAGGGATTCAGGATTCAGCCTCTGATGCCAGGGCAGAGGCTATGTATGGAAGTAGAAGTCTGAGTCACTCTTAAAAAAAAGATGCCAAGAAACACTGAGTTAATTTTATTCAAGTCTGAAGAGTGGCATGATAAATACTTATAATCTGGAACAGTAAAAAAGGCATTAAATGTGTCTGATTGTTGTATTTTTTTTCTAAATTTTTATTTCTAACTGAAAATCCTATTTGAATAGTTTAAGGCTTATATTTAGCTGTTTTAATTTTTTTGTTAAAAACAAAATAAAAACAAAAGACTTGGTGATAATCTGAAATAATACAAATAACTCCACACATTAGCTCAGTAATACCATTCTTTGATATTTATCCTAAGAAAATGATTCAGCAGAATGAAAAAAAAAGGTATAGTCATAAAATGGTGGTCATGATACCACCATCTATAATAGAAAACATAGAAATAACCTTAATATATTAAATAATAGAAAAATAGGTTAATTTAATTATGGAACATTAGCTTAATGTACTGCTATGCCATTAGAAGTGATCATTTTAAATATAATGAAGAGTTATAAAATATGCTTATATTGCATAAGTAAAAAAGGAATATTTTGTATATCAGAACTATAACTACATATAAAAATAAACATTTACTATGTTAGATATATGTACTTATTTCTATAAAAGATATATGTAGTTTCAGACTGGTAATTCTGAATCATTGGGTAGGGACAGTGTTAAATAGAACAGAGGATGTTAAGAAAGTAAAGAAAGAACCAGATTAACTAGACGGAGTGCAGCCTGTTTCATAGGACATAGGGAAAAGGAAGTCTCAGAATTCTAAATCTAATGGGGTTTCATGGCCTGGTTCTCTTCCTGTCTCTTTGAGATTTCAGGCAATTCACTTAACTTTTCTTAGCTTCAATGACTTCAAGTAAATATAAAGAGTTATAATGAATTCCAGACCTAAAATAATATTTTTTATTTCCCTTTTGTATTCCTTTTCTCTCTCTTTAATAAAACAAAGTGAAGGATTTTTAGGGCAGAAACCAGTTGGACACCAGCTACCCTAGAAATCTTGTATTCTATTTTACTAAAGGGAGAGAAAAGAAATATACATGGGAAGTAAAGATATAATTTAAGAGTATAAAGGTATATTTACCTTCAAAATGACCTGGAAGCCTGGTTTAAGATTAGAGTTCCTGGACTTGCCAGAGTTCCATGTCATGAGTTGGTGTTACACGTGGTCCCCTGCCCATGCTGACTTCTTGTCTTTCTGTGCCTGCTCCTGCACCCCAGGGCCCTTGGATACAAGGGTGCAGATACTCCAGACCGCATGTCCAAACTGTCCACAGCTCCTCAGACAGTCCCCTCATGTCTCCCTTCCATCCAGGGAGCATATTATAGCTGTGTGGTCCCCCTTAGTAGGACAGACCTGGAAAGGGATCTGTGCATGGAATATTGGAGACCTAGATATAAAAAGTGTGATCTAGAAGGGGGCATATTTGCTCTGAGTGAGCTCCTTGTCCTCTGGAGAGGAACAGGACTGGGCGAGGGACAGTGAGCAGCCCCTTAATAGGATGGGACTTAAGGCAAGTTTCCCTTTTGCCCAGGTTTAAAGTACTATTTTTGGATGCTTGATTTATTAACCTTTTAATTGCCCAACCTCCTAATGGCTCCACTTTTTAGCTACCCTTAGGCTCAGTTTCACATTGGGCCTCCTAATCCCTCAAATTGGAAAATCTTTACTCGGGCCCTTCCTCTACTTTCATTCCTACCAAACTAGTAGTGGGTGATCATTTCCTTTATTAACTTGCGCAGGCAGGCTCACCCAGCTCAGCCACTCCCTTACCAAACCACCTCAATCAGTTTCTAAGATATGCTCTTGTCTTGCTTTTGATCTTTTCTTCCTACCGCCTTGCCATTCATTCCCCTATTTCCTATTTAAGGTCTAACGGTCCGTCATGGGTCAGTCATTGGAGATACACACAACAGGGAGTAAGACAGTCACGGTCCATGCCTTCATGGAGATCGCGGTTTACCAGGAGAAATGATATTGGGCGGTTGGTTACAATTGTGATGAGCGCTGCAAAGGTCATGTATATAGTTCTATTAGAGTCAAAAACGAGGTCCTAACCTATTGTGGGGGCAACTCCATCCCCACTCTAGGTCAACAGCTCTATTTATTTATTTTGCTTTGGTTTCTAGTTTGTTGAGTATTGTTTAATTTTTTGATATTCAATCGCAGCTGGGTCTTCCTTGCTATTTAATGATTTTGAAGGTTCTCATAGTTTTTGAAGGGACTAAAGGAAGCCTAAAATGTAATCAATGTAAAATAGGCTGTGATGTAATTAATTGTCACAGACACGTGGTAATCTCATGTCAGAAGGAAACAGCCAAATTTAATACAGTGAACAGGACAGACCTAAGTTTTCCACTTTACACTGGAACCTTGATAACTCTCAGCTTCTATCAATGTCTGGTGAAATATCTCCAAGAATCAGCACATTTATTGGTCTTGATTCTTTTCTTACCATTGGAACTTTTATTAGTATTCACATTACAAGGAAAATAGAAAGCAGTATTGAAAAGATATATCCATTTAAAAATAATAAATTGGAATTCTGGTTTTTTAAATCACTTTCTTATACTTTTAGTAGTGTAAATTGCTTAGACATAATTGCTTACCTGCTCATGCTTGGATGAAATAATACAATGGAGCTAGAGCTTCTGACCCTAAAATGCTAAGAATGTATCCTGTATCCGTGTTAATATCGCTGACCCTAAAATGCTAAGAATGTATCCTGAATCCGTGTTAATATCGCTGACCCTAAAATGCTAAGAATGTATCCTGAATCCATGTTAATATCACTGACCCCCCCCTGCAGTCCTCAACCTCTGCAGCCCCCAACCCCATAGTCTGTTAGGGACCGGGCTGCAGAGCTCTGACCCATCCTGGCTTGTCTCCCATGACGGGGGAGCCGCACAGGAGAAGGTGAGTGGCCAGTGGGTGGGCTAGCAACAGAGCAAGGGGAAGCTTCGGCTTCGTGGCTCCCCATCACTGGCATCACAAACTGAGCTCCACTTCCCTTCCCGCCCCCAACCTGGTCCATGGAAAAATTGTCTTCCATGAAACTGGTCTCTAGTACCAAAAAGTTGGGGACAGCTGACTGACCCTATAAAATTAGGATGAGCTGTTAAGTTTTAGGTTTTCCTTAGAAAAATGCTTCTTCTAAAACTGTATCAATTATGGATACTAAGAAAGAAGGAGAAGAACTAAGAGTTCCTAAGTAATGGAAAGAAGTTGGTGCCCATCTTTGCTCCGTATGTACTTTACAACATCAAAATATTACACCATCCTAAGTATAAGGAAATCCAACTCAGTACTGATTTTTACATTATAGCTACTTTGATGCTTTTCCAAAATATCAAATATCAAAAATTTCATATTTCCTTCCGTATTGGTAATGTCTTGACTTGTGTGCTCCTCCCATCAAGAGTCGGAGGCTATTTTTCCCCTTCTTAAACCTGGTCTTGACAATTTGATTCACTTTGGCCAACGTGACATGAGTAAACTTACAAGTAGAGGCTTCAAAAGTGCTTGAACTTAGAGATTTGGCTTTTCTTTTTCTGTTTTTCAGAACTCTGAGACTACTGTGGGTAGAAACCAGGACTGGCCTACAGGCAGAGGAGGGAAGGCATGCAGCAGAAGCGACTTTGTTCCTTGCTGCGGAGATGAGGCTCACTAGGCCTGACCGTCCTGCTAAGAGCGATGAATGAGGCCAAGACTATCAGCCCCATGGAGATGATCAAGTTGCCCCAGGCCAGAAGAATCACCCAGTTGACTCACAGAGTCACGAATGTTAATAAAGTGGTTGTTGTTATACACTGGTTTAATTTGGGTGCAGTTTGTTATCCAGTACCAGTCCTTCTGGAGGGTGGGAAGTCTGGCTCTGCCTGTGCCCAGGCCGTGACAGCAGGCCTGGCCACAGAGGATCTTCCTAAAGCAGGTGCATCCTGAGGTGAGAATAGAAAGATCAACAGAACTGATTCCAGGGACCAAAGTGAGGAGAGAATGACCAAAATGAGGATGGCTTCTTTGAAAGAAGATGCAAAACTCCTTTGAAAGACGATGAGAAAGGACTGTTAGGACAAATGGAAAATCGTACCCAGAGAAAAGCCTCCTGGGAATAGAAGTTATGAACATACTGAATTGGGCAGAAATTTTATTCTGATCTTAACCTTTGTAAAATAATAAAAAGGTCCTTTTAGAAAGAAATTCCTTTAGTATGATACATACAGAATTTCAACCCATACCTAGCACATGGTGAATATTCAGTAAATATGTGTGGGAAAGAAGTGAATTCATTGGACGTTTCTCCTTTAGGATATTCCAAGATTAGTAACAGCATATTATCTAATACCATCCATTAAAAATTATTTTGCATCATATTATTTGGGTTGAAAACATTATGTCATCTTTGTGATATCTTGCCTCCAAGAGAATTGAAATTACTGTATAGCCTGTGTATACCTAATTAATTATATATATGTGTTTTTTTTTTGCCCCAGAGAACATTAACAGGGCATAGAGAAGGAGATGATGTGAAAGATCCTGCCCAGTACATGGCAGAATGTGATGCACTCATTGTACTTCTAACACTTCCTGAATGGCTTACTAGTGCCACTGGCTATTGTTTGTACTGTGTGTGGGTATCAACGTATTTAATCCTTGCATCATTCTCTGGGTAGATAGTATCTTTACCTCCATTTTATAATTAAGGAGTCTGAGCCAGAGGGAAGTTAGTCACATAGCTAATATGTTGGAACAGGAATTTTAACCCAGTTGGTCTTGCTCCCAAGACATCCCTCAAAATCCAATAATTTTTTAGTACTTCTCATTTCGGGAATTTTGCTAAGGTTTTTACAAGTAAAAATCAAGTCATTAAATTCTCATAATTTCTCTCTGAGGTACTATTGCTATCTGCATTTTATAGCAGGTGCTCAAAATGTGCTAGTTGTGTGCCCCTCCATTTTCTGTCTCTTGCCCATTTCTGCGCTCTCTGCTCCTGGTCCTGCAGGAGGAAGAGGGCCTGTCTCCCAGGTGCCCAGCCTCACTCTCCCCCATTCTCACCTGAACTGCCAGCGCCGGCCACACTGTGTGGTGTCTGGCTCAGCCGATGCTCTTGGGTGAGGGAGCCAGTCCCTTTTGGCAATATACAGGCTTAGCCAGGCCTAGCAGGAGTATGTTTATGCAACACGGAAATACCCCACTCAGACTCATTAAACCTAGAAACAGCTGGTAACTATTTCTGTGTATCTGCTTCACAGATAAGTAAAAACCGGCTAGGAGCCGTTATTTCATTTCCTCAAGGTACACAGCAAATCAGTGCTTACGTGGCAATGAAAGTACAGGTCTCTTGCCTCTGCTTCCACGCTTTCTTTTTTCATTACATCATGACTTCTTCTTCTTTTTTTTTTTTAAAAGGATGTGTCTTCCTTCTTGTTTATAGACACCAGAAAATTTTAATTTAGAAAAAAATTTAAAACGTAGCACTTTATATGTAAATTATTAATGAGGTCAGTTCTTACACTTAATTCAGAAGGAATTTAATTTTCAAAACTAAGTTGAATTGGCAACGAATATGCTTTTGTATCATGATGAAAGTCTTGGGGAGTACCCTTCCTTCTCTTCCCTGCTCCACCCCCTACCCCCGTCTCTTAGGAAGCATTTAATTTGAAGTTACTGGGTCAACTGAACCAATAAATCTGTCATTTGGCAACACTAAAACAAATGCAGATGTTTTGGAATATTTCTTGTCCAAAATAAAAATGCTAATTTTGTTGATAAGGTTTAAGAAATACTTTATAAAGCCACATTTCATATTTTAAAATATTATCAGATTTTCATATTAAAATAATCTCATGAGAAATATGTTGGGAAGTTCACTGATTTAAACACTACTGCAATTGATATAATTTCCTTTTAATATCCAAGATCTGGCTCATAAAAATAAATTTATAGGAAATGTTTCCCCTTGTGATTATCTTGTGTTTTCTTGGCACAATAAATAAGAAGATAGATTTTCTGCAGATGTTCTATTAGCATATTGAGTATTCTGACTCATAAGTCTGACTTAAGTTTAATTATTAATAAAAGTATTCACCTTAAAAACCCTTGGAAATAAGTTGAACATATTTCTTTCAGTTTAATGCCAAATAGAAACTAGTTTTGTAACATCCATAAATTTCTTTTTGTATAAAATAATTTAAGAAACCTGTACTTCCTTTACAATGATATGGTAATAGTAAAAATTACATGCAAATATATATTTAAATATATAGTATCTCTTTGTAGAATCATCCAATTAACTTACATATACTTGAATTCAACATAAAATCACCAATAATTATATGTGTACAGCTACTGGGATGTGAACTTTTCAAATTCATAAATTATTAAGTGGAAAATTTTGATTTTGGTTAATTATTTTGCCCCCACTGCTGTAAACTTTGGTGACATTTGAAACGAAAAGATTTCTTGCTCATACTTATCCTGTGAAGTAGTAAAAGGCCAAAGTGCAAGGAAAAGAAGTAAATTCTTTATAATGCTAGAAATCTTCTGAATTTAAGACTGGACAGGGAGTGGTAAGCAAATTGTGGTGTTTTAAATAATTCTGGGTTAAATAGGAAAAGGTAGGAGAGAAATATTGAGAGGATACTATAGAAGAAAAGATAAAAATGGGAGACTTGTCTTACTACATATTTTGAAATATATTTTATTTAAATCACTTTCAATAAAAGCATAATATTTTCCCATACTATTCTAGTTTTAACATTTCTAGGTCATATTTATTAGTCAACTTTCTTAAGCCAAGGTTATGTTCTATAAATAACCAGAGCAATCTATTATAAATAGGTATATTTTATCCTGTGATTTCTTTTAAGGATCCATGTTGTTGACCTAATACTTTTATTCAGAAACAACAAATAATTAGTTGAATCTGGTCCCACTGGTAATTGTATTTTGAAGCAAATAATTAGAACAAGTCTTAACAAAGGATATTTGCCTACTATCCACTCAGACTCTACTCTAGTTAAAATATGCACAAATACACAATAACACATCAAAAGCACTACAAACACAGACGTGAACATAGCCCAGCTTACATGTTTTCCCATATAGATTACAAAGTTTGCTTTACAAATTTACAGACAAGCACACATAAAATGAGATTTCTTCTATGAGTATTTTTATTAACCTAATGTAAAAAGTCAGTTCTCTTGCAAATTGACATCAGAACATTTCACTGCTTACTGAGTACTGTAATTATTTGACTTTCCTCCAAAAAATTTTCTACAATTGGAAATTATGTTTGAAAATAATCACATATCTGATCATGCATCAGTTTTGCCCTCCATCTACCCCATGTTTCTCTTCTTCAGAAATTTTATTTCAATTTATAAAGATAGTGTGGGTATTCATACTACCATTGGTAGCATACCTGAAGAGAGATGGGTAAAATGGTGGCTGCGGCTTCTTTTTAAGTTCTAACACATAACTGGCAGATGTGTCACTTTTTCCCAGCTAGTCCTTAAAAACTACAGAAAGACCAATCCTGTTGATATTTGGTTATGGGATTTTTTTCCCCCAAAATGGTTTAGCTTGAAGTACGGAAAAAATTTTCAGTGACCTACTAACCTAGTTAGATCTTTAAAGTGAGGTTTGTGAGGTTTGGGCCACAAAAAGATTCCCTTAATTGATTCAGAAGATGACTGGATATCTTCATAACTCATTTCCATCCTTGTATAAATGTGGAAAAAATTATGATCACCACATTTGGTAAAATAGTGATCTAGATGCTTTGTTCTTATATTTTTAATCCATCAGTCTGAAGATTTACTCACTACCAAAAAACTTTGGAATTTCTCACTGTTCTGACATACATTTGATATAAAGAGCACAAGTAGCAAAAAATATATAACTATTCTATGTTTCTCATTTTGCATTTTTAAAAATTAATTCTGGACTTTAAGCTGCAAAGCACCTAGAAGGTCTGAGAAAAAGAATTGATTCTTCCCTCTTGCTTTTCTTTGGAAGACAGTGATACGATAAAGTGTATCCTCAAGTCATGAAAAATACTGATGGTTATTTTCTAGCAGAAAGATTTATTTAGAATACTTAGGTTAAAATTTGACCTCTTCATGTGAATAACACAATTACATATACTTATTTTTTTGTGCTAATTATTGTAGAATAGCAGGCTGATACCTTGTTCTTATTCCTTTCCAATACACAGACATGTCTTTGTTAATTCGTATCAATAGTTTTCTCTCCATGCAAAGAGATGGGTGGCTTTGGGTCTAGAGAGAGGAAGGCAAAGACTTCCCTTGTGAGGAAATATGAACTGAGACTTGGAGACGAGAATGACAGTGTCATTTAAAGAGAAAACAGTCTACTTACAAAGTTAGCAGTAGATTGTAAGCGCAGGTAATGATGGAAAATGGATGACTAGAATGTCACTGCAGTGACCTGGGTATTACTTTTACTGAAATTTTACTACCTTGTCCAGATCACGGGACTATTACAGATTAAAATTTTAAGAAAAAAAACAACCTCTTGTATTATTTCTTCTTTTTCTTTTTATTTTGGTAAAGACATTTTATTTCCTTTGTGTTTCATGAAATTGTTCATATGGTTTTAATCCTGCTATCTAATTGTGTAAATACTAAACAGAACTAAAGATTAATTTCTTGTCTGAATGTTGTTTACTTGAAATGTTTAACGATGTCATTTAGTAGAACTACAGATTGATTTCTTGTTTAAGTGTTGCTTACTCAAAATGTTTAGCAATGTCATGTGAATACTTTGGTTAGGGAGTGACCATTTAAAAGTCTTTCTAAAATCTAGGCACTCTTACAGGTCTCTTTTACATTAAATTTATTAAGATGGCTCTACACCCCACATTAAACATTATCTCTATATAATTAAATACTTTCAATGTAGTTGAATAGTTTATATACTATTTTGTATATATTAATAATTTTTATTATAATTTAGTTTATTAATAATTAGTTCATAATTTATTATTAATTAGTTTTTATTATTAATTAGTTCATAATTTAAATTCATAATTTCCTTTTCATATTTTTGAGCTAACAACTTTTTTAGGGTCTTGAAAATCTGACAAGCCTAGGATGCACTGCTTTTAAAGATTAGCACAAAAACAATTGTCCTGGGAGCGAAGATTATTTTATATATGTAAAATAACCTCTTGGGAAAACCATGTCTTAAGACTATGAAAGAATATGAGACAGTGTTTGTTGATCCTTCAAATATCCCATTTCTCAAAATAATAGGATTTAGTGATTAGTTTCTTGGGTTGGCATATTTTGTATTTATATCTTCTTTTCTGAAGTATCTTTCAAATTTCTTAAATGCACAGCCTTTCTTTTTAGGCCTTGTTTTATATTCAGGATCAGTGCAGTTTTTTCTACTTAGTTTATATATTAATTGTTCCTTCAAATTCCAACCACCTCATTTTTCTTTAAAAAAAAAAAAAAGCTTATTAAACTTGTGAGTCAACTTCCTATGCTGGTGCCAGCTGGCAAAAATCCTAAGAATGTGTTATCAATATATTTATTGCACGATATTTAAGAATTTATTGCTGGACTTTCTGTGTTCTGACCAACAGAACATTTTTAATAGGTCAGCATGTAAGCTTTTGTATTAAAACTAAGTTTCTCAAAGTTTGCATCTCTGCATACGTTATTGGGTTGAATGCCATCACTGAACTCAATATATAAATAATATAATAAATAAATACAGGAAGAACATCTGCCACTTCATAGACTAACAAGTAAAATTCCGTTACAAATTAAACTGATTCCTTTGCTAAGTATTTTCTACTATAAAGAATTTATCTATAAACCTAATAAAACCCAACCCATATACACCTCATCTACTTTTCCTTTTCAGCTGGCAAATAAACTGTTTAAAATCAACTGCTGTTGAAAGGCATTGTGCCACATCTGGGCCTGAGACCTGCCTTATCATAGGAACTTGGGTGGAGGTGCAAAAGCGAAATATTTCACAGGAAGTTTATTGTGAGAAGCCCATGGGGACCATTCATATCTGAGACACAGGGCAGATGCAGGAAGTCACCAAAGGTTGAAATATTTCTCTTTTTATAGTCAAATAAAAAGATACAATTTATAAAGTGATAGAGAAATGAAATAAAAAGAGCATAAATGTCCTAAATTATTTTTAGACAGTGGAACTCATTTTCTTCTTTTTCTTTTTGAAATGGAATATGTTTTCTGTAATCAGTTTTTTGTTGTTTTAAAAGAAATGACATTACCTACTAAAATGTCACCTACTTGGAAAAATATAGAAAATACTCTAAATGTCATCAATATGGACTAGTAAGAGGGGTTAATTCAAAATATTATTTCATTATATGGCATTAAGGAGCAAGAGAGCAAGAAAATCATTTAAAGGCTTTTGAATTTGCAAAAACGTAATGTGACAAACAAGCAAATATATCCCGCCAGCTTAGATCATTAGAGATTCCTATAGCATGTCTTTATTCTCAACAATGATCACAAACAAATGAAAATTACAGAGGATGAAATGTACTGTTTTAGTTACAGCTTTCAGTATATCTCCCTAACAATTTTTTTGTTACATCTAAATGCTTCTAAATAGGGGCAAAATAACTCATTAGATTTTTGCCTGAGCTCCTGTTGGAAAGCATTGTTTTTCCAGTTGTTTGATTCCTTAGAGAAAAAACAAAGGAATGAAATAAGGAGTGTAGAGAGAAGCACGAGTAAAATCTCTGTGTGGTCTGACAGAATAATGTGGTGTGGCCTGCAGCTAGATCCCTACGGACCTGAGAAAATACTGGAACCCCTGAAAACAGCTAAGTCTTGGTAAAAAAAAAAAAAAAAAAAAAAAAAAAAAAAAAGACATTTCCAAATGTAGGGGGGGCAGGGGGGGGTGCCAGAGTATATTTCCTGAAATAAATTGAATAGGTTACG